>AXCM01009214.1:0-11168 GCA_000473375.1 Anopheles culicifacies | reverse complement strand
AAATGGAATATTAGAGATAAAAACAAAATGAACGCTCCCTACTTGTTGCTTCCTGGTAGTTCCCAGAACTCTTTAACTGGCAAACACGAGAACTGGATCTGTAAAATGTTTGCTTTTTCGGGTAGTAACTGTCAAGGAAACGCTTGTGGTAGTCGCGTATTGGCACTTTGTTTGGTTGCTGGTGTTTTGCCCCCCCAAAGAGGAGAGGGCAAATCCGGGAAGGAGGATGGATTAGAGGGCACAGAGAGTACGTTTCTCGGGGCAGACTGCGCTCGCACTGCGCTTGACGTTAATTAATTGAATTAATTAGCGAGCTCGCCCTGGCGGACGCAAGCGACGGACCAAGCGACGAACCTTAATGAGCTTGTTAGAGCCGGCAACGAGGCATCCCAAAGCTCCTTCCCGCCGAGGATGTGTGGTGTTCGTGGAATTCACCTTCAATACGGAATCTGTTCGGTTTTAGGATGGAGCGGTGAGACGGGGGGTAGTTTTAGGGGGGGGGGATTTTCAGAATGGCTTTAGCTTTTCATCTTAATCTTCCCAAAATAAACAATACAGAACGCTTAAAGAGAGAGAGAGAGAGAGACTGTGTGTGTAAGACAAAGAGAAAGAGCTGAGTAATAGAAGAGAGGAGGGAAATCGTTTGATCTTATCTTTAGCATCCAGCCACCTGAGAAAGGAAAAACTTTTCCCACTGCACAAACATTTGAGGTTAAGCTTGAGAATGCAATTGGGCTTTTGCTGTTTCTGTTGCGTCATCGGTTTAGAGATAAATACTTTAAGACATTTGGTTTTTGGTGGGGCGAACCATCGAACGCGTTCCCTTTTATTTGTTCGCGATGAAGGCAACCGGAAATGGACTGAAATGAGGTTACAAAGTTTAGCATCTTCGTGTTGTTCAAGTTTATTATATTTGGTTTCGCTGGACACGAGTTGTTAGGGAGAAGGAAGAGGAGTTATGAAATCTGCAAAAAATATATATTCATTTTGTTTGGGGGTGCAATGGAAAGTTGTGTTTTTTCCATGAATGGATTTTTTTTTATTTTCATAAAAGTTTTTTTTTTCTTCCAAGAAACATAAGGATGACATAGGGAAGCAGTAAGAGAGAGAGAGTGAGAGAATGATATAAATATAGGAAAAATCATCCTCGTGCAGCACATTTGTAACAATCGGTACGGAAACCAAATGGAAAATGCTACGCCACACCACCATCGCCAAGATGGAAAGCCCGTAAGCAAATAAGGCACTTGGGATATTTTCTTCCATTTAATCCACGCGCTTTTCAGCTCCATCTTTCTGCTCCGTCTTCGGCGGAAGGGCAGAGATGGAAGGTACGGTGGAATGTCGACCGGCAACCGATCGAATGGTACTGCGAAAAACAAAAGCGAAATGACAGTACGCGAACAAAGCAGGAACACGATGGCGGGAAATAATGAAGGGAGGGGGTGAAGGAGTGAGGAAACGTGTAACAAATATTATTATTTATCCTGCAATGTTGTATGACGGGACAAAAAGAAATGAGAATGGAAAGCCGCTCTACATTATGGCGTTTTTTTTGTTTGTTATTTTGAGGATTTTTTTGTTATTTTGTTTTGTTTCTTGCGGTGATTCCTCTTGGGAGAGGAGAGGATGAATCAAAAGGCAAATAAGTGGAAAATCTTGAGCGCAAACTTCTTCCTTTCCTACTTGCTTTACTTTCTTTTCCCTTTTTTTTTGTCCTTTTTTTATCTCGAAACCCGATTATTATATTACCTGTCTCTTTCATTCTCTCTCTCTCTCTCTCTCTCTCGCTCTTTGTGTGTTGAAACAGAAAAGAAAACTCACATCACACACACAGGTGGAAAGTACGGGAAAAGGAAGGGCCAATATCCGGATGAGAGGTGAATCACCACCCCATTGAAGGTGAGGTGGTAACGGGGGAAGGGGTCTGTGGTGTTGGGATTATAATTCTGTTTCCTGCTGCTTCACGGTTTAACAATAGACACGGTAAAGTTCGTTAAATTCGTTCGAACCCTCCTGTGCTCCCCGTGTGTACTTGATTTTTCCGGAAAATGGGTCCCCAATTGGCAGGCGGGGCGAACTTGCTGCGATGATAATGTTGCGGCTGCTACCTCTTGATTAACATAATGAATATTTGTTGCTTTGGCAGCACCGTCTAGGGAGCGGGAGCGTACTGTGTCGGTGTGTCTATATGGCGAGTGTTTTAATAGTACCTAGGGCATATCCTGCGCCCCAAATTTTCTCACGTGCCTTTTCTACACGCAAGCGAATGAAAGATTGAAATTACTGCGAACAATCGCAGCACGGGAAAAAGGGGTAGATAGCCGGGAGGGGTGAACATTTCAACTGTTGCTTTGAGGAAAAAAAAAGCAGGGAAATAAATAATCAAATCAAATCATCTACGCAGCACCATCACAAGTTGTGGGGTTGGAAAATATTGAAATGGAAGCGTACCCACTTCACACAACATGTGTAATTTAGTGCTTGAATATTAGGACTCGTTCTGTGTGCTTTTGAAGCATTATGTGCAACAGAATGGGAGGCGAAAAAAAAAACGATACACACACACACGAAGTGTGGAATCATATTTTCATGTATCTGTTTTTCAAAAACCCCCGCTGTAAGCCCTTTTTAAACGTTACTCCTATCGTGAAACGTTACGCGTCAAATTGGTAACTGCTGCTAGTGACAGGGAATCGCATACTTCATCCTTTCGTTTTCGCTTCCATCTTTCTTTTCGTTATATGTTACGTGTATATTTTTATATACGTGTGTGTGTGTATGTCTACGTGTAAGGTTCAAAATCACAATCAGCATAAAAACAGCCCGGAACTATTGTTGTGTGCACGCTTGCAGGCTTAGGAGAAATGATTGAGCGACACAGCATCACGGAATGTCGTCTCCGTGGTTCGGCCGTCCTTGGAGTGCACACGTTCGCGTCCTTGCGCCAGTCGCGTATGCCGTATTTTCGCGTGGTGCAATCCCTTGTTCTAACCACCACTTTTTGCACCCCTCCCCCGCTTCTTTTTTGCAACCAAAAGCCAAAAGGTTTCCCCGCTCCACCCCAAAACAATGATGAATCGTAAGGAAGTAAAAATGGTGGAAAACGCGTCATTCCACGCTGCGGCAGCAGAGTGTGCTGACAAGCGTGAATTGAACCGCAAAAAAGGATGCCCAGCTTGGAGAAAGATTTTTCCCATTTTATTCACCCCGCCCAACCCCCAAACCCACATAGCCCGTCACAATGTTTCACTCCTTTGCTTTTTTATTTTCCCAGCTTTTTGAGTTTACCAAAGAGATACTGGATGCACTATTCCATGAGTGCAGCTTGAGCGAGGAGTGGGAGGGGGGGAGAAAGGGATGGTAGCATTGACATTTTTCCGTGAGTTGCCTGGAACGGAATGGAAATGAGCAGCTCAAGAAGCTGGCGGGTGATCCGGGGTTACGGGGTGGAAATGAGGCCAACGCATTTATGCGCCAATAGCCGTGCGCGGGTCCCTGGTTCGTCGTTCGCGTTATGTTCGTCAAATAACAAAACCGAATTGTTTGATTTGCACCGTTTCTTCGCTGGCAGCGCTCGTTCGCTTGTACAAACAAGTTCAAGCGTTGATTTAATATACCCGATACACCCGATTGCCGGTAACGGGGGGGGTTTTGCGCGTTTGCATAACATTTCCACAATGGTGGTTGGAAAGGAGAAATAAACCGGAACCGCTCGCTAGTTGTGTGCTGCCAACACAAGAATATGTTCCGCAGTATGCAGTTGTGGAGAAGGAACCCTTGAAGAAGCCTTGACTGAATTTTATTTTGCTTTCAAAAGAATAAATAAAACTATGAAATAGATAAATTTAACGCATCTTGATGTGCAGATTGCATACTTTAAGGAAAATGTCATACAAACACGTGTTACGCATCCAACCAACATTTTCTTAGCATGCAGGTTAAAAGCCTTTTTTTTAAGTACGTATTTTTAAGTTATGCGTTGAGTACAAAATTAATAAAAATTAAACATACTTCGATAAAACATAAAATATTGCATGGGCAATACAATTCGCGAAACTAAAGCGATATTGTTAGCAAATTATCTTTCTCGTACTTTCAAGAATGTTCGTCAAGGACACCTGCAACCGTGGGCGAACCATAATGGTTGGAAGCTGAAGGATCTGGATACAAAATGCAGCAGAAGATCACAGCCATATTTTACGTTGCTTGTTACCAATGTTCTTTTTCTGTGTACATCACTCGTCTCCCCTGTAATCATCTCTGCAGCGCCATTTGCATGGTTAAAGCGAAACAAATTTGGTGCAAAGGAGCAGTACCGCTTGCGCCCATCTCTCGGATGCAGTTTAGTGCCGAAGACGATGCGGTTGACAACGGCGTCGATAATGGGGCTACAGCCAGCATCGCTGAAGACTGATTGTTTCCCCTCGGGTGTTCGATAGTGCCCGACTTGTCACTGAATGTGTATTGCTGTATCGTTCCCACCGTGAGGAAGGTAAGCATCATTTTCTTCCCATCAAGTAGATCGGACGATCGAATAGGTTACGGCTAGATGGGACGGTGAACACTGGATTCTTCCTGGTTTGAGAGACGTAATGCTTTCTTTCTCCACAAGCAAATAAAATACTGTAACCGAAAACCCATCACGTATCTTGTAATCACGTTCATCATAATTGTGCTCTGTGTGCAGTTGCTCTTGTACATAAAGAGTTCTGCGCCATGTAAAGCACACCTGAACAACTCAGCAACTGTTTTTATTTGGAAAACTACATTTTGCGTGAGAAGTAATGAACTTTGCACTAACGAGCAGTGCTAGTATTTCTTTAAACGCCTGAAGTTATGCAATAAACAGCAAATACAGCTTTTTACACCTGGCGTAGCGAACGATAGTTGCATTCGCAGTAGGTTGCAATCATGAAAATCCGAACAATAAAAAGTTACCTTTCTGCTCATTGAAAATGGTACAAAAAGACAGTAACAAGTAAAACCAGCGCACCTACTCAAGCTATTGTTTATCAACGCTGTTCTAGTGCGTACCAGTCGTTCGTTTGCGGTGTACGATTTCAATCGATTAGCCTTCGGTAGGAAATGTGGTGTCTACCGTATGAAAGCGATCTGCCGCAGCAAAACGGCCGCGATGGAAAAGGGAGGGGTGTTTGGCAACCCCTGCAGCAAGCAGAAGAGGAAAATCTGCGGATAAAATATTCAGCTTCTGGGAATTTGATTCTCCATTCGTTGAGAATTCCGATACGTGGAAAGCAAAAACGGGGAGTACGTGTGTGAGCGGAGCACAAACCAGGCGCTTGTTGAGGTTGTGAGCTTTGTGAGGCTCATCTCTTACCAACCAGACCGGTTTGATTCGTTTTCCTTCTTTTCTTCGCTGTTGGGCTTAAAGTTTCCGCTGGTCAGAAAGATACGGTAAAGCATAAAAAAAAAAACAAACAAAAACAATCGCACAAGCATCACAGACCACATGCATTGGGGACAGCGAGTCGGGTTTCTTTATCGCTTCGTGTCGCATTTTCACCGCAAGTGTTTATACGGTTCTTTTTAATGTTTTTTTTTCCACATCGCTATTGATTTAGTAACTTGCACCACCATAAAAGGCCGGGAGAGCAGAATTCATAATTATAATAAAAAAAACAAACACGCACTGAGCTACCGAAGATATAATTACATTTTTCGGCTGTACATCACCATCTTAAAGTCAGCGGGACCATTTTAAGGTCGGCACAACGGCACTCGGACGCGGCTCCTCAATAAACAGTGTCGGGTATGATTAATGAACCTTCAAATCCAGTGTCCTTCACACCCGCAACGGTACAGCCGTCCAACCGGAGAAGAAGGCGAGATTAAGGCGAGTGTGGTAGTGGTTTATTTTTCGATTAATTCTAGCCCAACCCTGGGCTACACCGTTGCGTACGCGCTTGTGATCTGTTTACGCGCACGTGTGTGTGTGTATTGGATGGTGGAATTTGTAATTGAAAGCCCGATGGGTTCGGGGTTTTTGCCCCGGTGGCATTCAAGAACGGTAGCGGTGAACCAAATGAAGAGCAAATTTCTGTCCGACCCTAAGCAAACACACATTCTGTCCGGCTAACCTGGCAAACAGCTACCGGGGGTTGGTTCTTCGAGGTGTCTCACAGTAACACACGTGACGAAACGAATGGTCCGGTGTATGTATATATTTATACAAATATATATAAATATGTGTGTGTGTGTATATATAACAGAAGAGTTTTATTTGATTTGAAGATTGACCGTAACGCGAAAGAGAATTCTTAGGATCAAGGATCATCATGACGTAACCGTATTTTTACAAGTCACAGCAAACTGATGCTTCATTTTATTGCCCTTTGTCACAATAAACGCATCACGGGGTACATAAATCCTGCGCGTGTGATGATAGACACATTTTGGCTGTTTTAAACCAGGCGCATTACTTCCATAAGTGTAGTGTTTATTATTTTATCCTCATGCCTTTGCTCCACCCGCTGGCCGAACAATACATTTCTTCGTGACATGTCATTTTCCTTCTCTGAGCTGCTTTGTGCTTCAAGAGTTGCTTGACATGATGCTAGTCGGTTTACAGCATGCGTTAGGAGGGAGCGGGAAAATGTGAAGGTATATTTAACCTGGCACTTAAAGTGTAACTGGCATCCGGGCTACGCACCGTGTATCCGTGATTGGTTGCGTGATCTTTGACATTCCCACTCGACCAGGCCAGCCAGTTTCACCTTTGTAACCGTTTAACCTTAACTACGGATACAGGGACGACTGCGCCCCAGAGAGTTAAGGACCGCGGGGAAAAACCGGGGCGAAAATTAATCGCCAATCCGTACGTGGCGTCTTCCCATCAGATGCTGCGAACGAGACGCATTTTCTATTTCAAAGCGGTTCGAAAATTGAAACCGTGTGCGTACGGAGGAATGGAGACGCCTGGTGCTTTTTGTGGTGGAGACGCCCGGTACGTTTCATCGGTTTGGCGCAGCTGCCGGTCGGTTTGCTGAAGTAGCCACAGTAAACTTTACGCTCCCCATTTTCTGCACGAGGCGTACTGCGAATTTTACGCATAATTCGATTTCAATTCGGTAAAGGACAAGAACAAATAATAACATAGCCCGCTCTTCCCGTTTTAGCTTATCGTGCAACCGTGCAAAGATACGGGATACGGCTATTCGACAAGATCAAACAACCGTTTCGGAAGGAATTCTATTTCTCGATTTTATAAAAAAAGAAAGGAAAAGAATAACAGAAAATAGCCTTCGCCTACCGTGTTATTGCAACAGGTGACGGTGACCCAGCAGGGAAGGATTATTAAACGTGGTTTAAGCGGCGGCAGCTTAGCGCAAGACGCAAACCAACCGAATCCAATCCACGGATTCTATTTTCCGAAAGGTAAACACACATACACCGCGAGCGGAAACCTGCAAACCAACGCAAGAAAGAACCGTGGTGGGCTTTTGCCGAAAATATTCAAGAAACTTGAACCGACTTTGTGATCGTTGTGTGCGCTGTTTCCAAAGCAAGGCCGGGAAAGCGGGGACGAAAAAAAAGGGATGCTTTACTACACGCTCATTGCTTCATTTAAATGGTCTGTGTTTATCTCGTTTCCATCCCCACCCGGTGGTGTGGCGTGCTTGGCGGAACAGTGGAATCCGGCTTTTTCCAGGGGAATACTCTCCTGCTTAAAAAAAAAAAACAAACCAAGAAGCGAATTGTGTACAGGGGCAGGTTAAATAGCAACTGGAAAGGCCCATTAACCGCTTGAGTGGTCATGCTTTATGGACCCCCACTTCCAGCCGTAATTTCCCGCCTTTTAGAAATAAAACCAGCAATAGGAAATACGGCAAAGGGACAGCCACAACCACAAACCAGTACTCTCTCTCTCTCTCTCTCTCACACACACACACAAGCTCATGCCTGAATAAATGGCGAACAAACAGCCCAATTTGTTCGTATCCAAAAAGAGGCATCATCATTAGGTGAAATTCCAACAATCTCGAGCCAATTCTCGGCCGGACGATCTCATCGCTTCCCACCGAGGTGAGAGAGAGAGAGAGAGAGGGAGGGAAAAGAGTGACGGGAGGAAGCGAGATAATTTTCAGCTTTAATCTATTGTGTAATATTTTGCTGTCCAATGCAGACGATCGTAACAGTGGGCCAGAGCGCGCCTGCGAACGACACTAAAAACGTTAACACCACACCAGAAATGGAAAACAACCAAAAAATGAAACACCTTACGCGGGAGCGAGAGGGGGAGAAAAATAGTATAGAAAGTTACCCAAATTAAGTGAACATGATGCAAAGAGAAACAGATAAAACACAAGGTTTAAGAAAGAAGGGATGGGGGCACCGGCACAGGAAACAAATCAAACAGAAGGAAAAAGAAAGAGAGAGAGAGAGAGAGAGAGAGAAAAAACCATAACGTTCCAAAACGATGGAAACTTGTGGTCCCACTTTAATTCCGGTGAGGAATACACACTCCAAGAGTATGAGAGTATCGTGATGAAGCAAATAAAAAAAATGGCTGCTTCGATCAAGCAACCTCACACAGCTGCTAGTGGGGATTCCACTTTGGGCGATTTTCCATATTTTCTTTGAGCGGGAAGGAAGAAGGAACGGAAGGAAACATGTCGGTTCAGATTCGTTACACCCAGAATGTGCTAAATGGTGGTACAGTGCAAAAGTACAAAGTTGGAAATTGGAACGCCAAAGGAAGTGTGGGGCAAGAACTTGGCACGCGGCCCACAAACGCAAGGGAATAAGTTTTCACGTTTTTGGTCCGTGTCCGAAAATGTGTGTGTGTGTGTGTAAGAGGATGTCGTGCGTCCGCCGGAGCCCATCATCTCCTTGGCTCACCTCAACTTTTGTTAGGCGTGTTGTTGTGTGTGATAATAAATCGTGGTAAAAGCGGAGAAGATGATAAAGCGAAAAAATACTATTTCCCGCTCTCTTTCTTTCCTTTCCTACGCCTATTGTGTGCAGTACTTGATTCAACTCTCTAATCCTAAACCTCAAACCGAAACACCGACCACAGACCGGGCCGGGGACCGAAAATAGGTGGAAAAGTTTGTAAGAAGCTCAGCGGAGCAAAGCCTGAAAGACGGGCGAATCCCACCAGGCGGCGGCGAGGGATTCTTTTGCGTGAGATTCGAGAAAAGAAATTAAATTTGCGAACAGCGTTAAGGCACCGGGGCGGACACGGTTGTAGGCGGACAAATGTCTGGACTTAAAAGGGGTTCTTTTGAGAAAACCCGGAGATAATAAGGGGAGGATAGGTTGGAATTCTCATTTCCTCGTCAATCAAGACGTCCCCGAAAGTGGGGAGACGTTGCGAGCACTGAAGACAGAGGGTGGTATGTGTGTGCCTAAGCGAAAATCAGTCCCACGGGCCCAGAGAGTCCTTCTATTCTCCAGAAAGCAAGATACGGCGTACACAGGTGGCAGAACAGTTTAATGCCTTCCCGTGCATCAACCATACAAACAAGAGGAAAACAAAAAAAAACTGAAGAAAATGCTTGAAAATGATCGATGTTTTAATGATTTACAAAGCGAAGCCGACGGTGCATGGAACCGAGGCTTTCCGCGCACCGTACACGATGGCGAGCAGACTCGCTCCATGTGCAGGGCCTCGGCACGCCTACGCTCCTTTTGCATACACGGGCACCTCCACGGGGACACGGAATGGAAGACACACTTGATTTAATTACAAGTTTTTGAAGTGCGCCGTGTCCCGACCCTTGTGTCAAACCCGAGTTTCGCAAGTGTAACGACACCTGAGATCCATCTTCATTATCGCAACGGCAGCGGCAAATGAACGCAACAGCGGGGAACACATCAATTACACCGGCAATGGGGCAAGGGCATGCGCCGAGGCAGCAAAACACGCTTAAAGCTCATTGCGTTGTCAATTAAACCGTCCGACAGCTTTCGGTATTGGAGTGAAGGCAAAAGTTATCTGTTAGCTAATTAATTGATATCCTCTCCATTGCTGCCCACAACGTGGAAGTGGTGTGCAGCATGCGTGGGCATATTCGAACATTCGATGGAAATTTATGTTGTTTTCGGAACTCAATAATCATTACAATATTCTATCAATGCTTGGCTATAATTAATAACTTCCAAGTATGCCCTGCAGTATAAAGGCTATTTATTGGGCATGCGTTTTATTGTGTTTGAAGTAAATATCTGTTGCTTCAATGCGTGTAATAATAACACAAATAGTGCAAGTGCATGATGCTACAATCAATAATAAATCAACAGATTGTTCAGTACGCTAAATAGGTAATAATATTGCGGTGCCGATATAACTCTCCTGCTGCGGGTAAATACAAGTCACGGAAGACAGAAATGGCAGACAAAGACCTCTCTAGTTTTCAATGTTAGGGAGTAGTTGAACTCCTCCTCCTCAGAAAAAGAAAACTACTTGATACATCACTAACTACAGTGTTTTTTTTTTTTCAAAAAATGATTGATATATTGATGTGCAACGCACACTTACCTCCGAGAAAAAGGTCCTGCAGCGCTTGTACCGACTGACAGAGCAGGGCCCATCCTTCTGCCTGGCTCGGCCGCTTCAACCCGATCACGTTCGTGAGCGACACGGCACTGCCGATGGCCGGTGTTGTTGGGCGAAAGTAATCGATCCCACCACCGGCACCACCATCCGACGACGGTTGATGGCCGACAGTTGCCATTGTTGATTGATGTTGATAGTGGTGTTGATGGTGGTAGTGATGGCGCTGCTGTTGCGCAACAGTTACACAATCCTTGCGGAGTGCATGTTGCTGTGCTACGTTACCGCGCTGGTGTACGTTTCGTCCATCCCCTTCATGGTACTGTTGTTGACGCCATTGCTGTTGCTTCACCCCACCGTCAGCAACCGTGTGGCGTTGGTTCGGTTCGTTCATTCCACCGTTCGCATGCGTGTGCCGTTCCCATCCATGGTCGTCCTTGTTCGCCATCGACAACACATCAGCCTGCTGCCGTGGCACGAACTGTTGATGCCGGTGCATCACACGTTGATAATCCTCCGGGCGTACTGTGGGGTCATCTATTCCTTCTCCCGCCTCCTGCTGCTGTTCCACTTCACTGGTCGGGTGGGTGCGTTTGAATCGTGAAATCATTTCCAGCACATCACTGCTGCGCAACGGCTGACGATGATG
>AXCM01009210.1:0-12645 GCA_000473375.1 Anopheles culicifacies | reverse complement strand
AGAAGAAGAAGAAAAAATATATGTTTAGTTTTACTAATATTCAAAAATGTTAATCAGGTCCAGGCTTGGCGACGACTTTAGAATGAGCCTAATATTCTATATCTGGCTATATACGTAAATGCGGTTCGAATCCGATTCTGGTGCCAACTCCGGAACAGGTTCCAGTTTCGAGCCAACGGTTCGGAGCTTCAGCTTTGAAGCCCTTTTTTTCCCATCGCTAGTGTCCACTAATTTTTGCTATCCTTATGACGGGGTTTAACGATATTGTCATTCTTCCCTTTTTTTTCCCTTATTTTTACTTTATCGTTGTGATTAGTTTGCTTTCAGTAGAAATTTTTGGGACGCTTTGCTTTCTTGATGGTTTTTTTTTTCAATATTTTACCGCTTTTTTTTACATTCGGGCAATAAAAACAATTGCCTTTTAAACGAATAAGCTTTTCATAGTATTTTTGCCCTTGCCCTTTAACGATCGCACCATACATTATCTTGTTCGATAGCTAGAAATTATTATGCACTCATTCGTACACGTACGCACACGCTCCGGTCAGTCATGATTTTCTCCAAAAAGCTTGCTAAAAGAAACGCTTAAATGTTGTATACTGTACGTCACTAACGGATGATGTGGTGCTTCTATTGCAGGTACTCCTAGTGGCAGCATGTCGGACGAGCGAGACAGTCGAGTCGTCGTTATTCCAGCTATCGTTGAGGAGGAAGACGGATCGGACGAGCAATCGGGCGATTCGGAGGTCGTTTTGCGACCGCCTCGTAACTTCTCCGAGCTGAGCCTTTCAAAGTCAATTCCAAACAACAAGACGATAAGTCTTCTGCAGGCAGAAATGCCATACTTTTCGATCCGACCGGCTAGTGAGAACGATATCTTTACGATATCTTCCGGTGCGGGTGGTGGTAGTGGCGGTGGAAGTGGTGGAGCTGGTGGTGCCGGAGGTAGTACGTACAACTCCATCAGCATGACGCCAGAGGTTCCGGCCATCTCGTACTCGAACTTACCGAAGAACTACCTGGAGACGCCCGTTATTGAGAAGTACCGGGAATCGGTCAGTCTATACTCGATCCAAACGGCCGGCATTAACAGACAGTCGCAGACGGATGATCTATCGATGCCACGGTACTACGGCAAATCGGATCTGTTTGTGTCCGGGATCGATCGAGCCAACAGTCGCAGCGCTGATGCGGTGGAGATAGACCGTTCGGATGAGGGAAGCGGTTCACTGTCGCTTAGTAGCAGCTCGTTGCCGAAGGGACGCACCAGGAACGTGGAACGCAGCAAGCGCCTGATGAATCTACGCACGGCCTTACCTCCGCTAAATTTGGGACTCGTACGTGGTAGTTCGGCATCAAATTTGCGCGATCGGCGGGAAGATCGAGAATCACGCGAACGTGACAAATCGGCCAAGGTTAAGGAAGGGCTACGTGTTTAAATCATCGTTTCGGCTTCATCTACTTAAAAAGGAAAAAAAAAGGGATAACTTTGTGTGCCAAGTACAGTATACGCGGAGGTGTTTTGCCATCCGAATAAACGATAGTTGTTTAGCAATTAGTTGTTTTATCATTAGAAATAATTTGTTGTCATAGTTTTAGGAAGGATGCGTAAGCTATTGAACAAACCGATATGCAATTGTTGTTCAATAGAGCTTTCCTCTTTTTGGGGGCACATGTGAACGAATAGATTCCACAGCTACAATTGTAAGATAAATGTCAATAAATGTTGGTATTAAATACTATGTAGATTGTAACTGAAGCTCACCAATCGATGCATTACAATGAATTGAGTAAGATTTTCCAAGCACAACTTCATGCCTGTTGCAATTTTGATGACAAGTTTCAATGAAGCATATCATTACTATAAAAAATAAAAATTAAAGATCTCGCATTCTTTAAGACACATAACGAAACGTAATCTATCATTAGAAATGGTCTATTTTACAGCCATTAACATATCATTGCAAGAGATTATTCATGATTCAGCTTCTATACTGTTTAAGAGCTGGTTAACAGTTCTGTAGAACTTCATCGCTGCTTCCTCTTCAAAAGGCAGAATCGAGAATTCTATCCGAACCGTTCCTCCCGTAATGAGGAATTAGTATCCATAATTCTAGTAAACCATTATATGGCAGGCGCAATCGAACAGGTCGTTACGCCAAGCAAGATGCAGAACATGAGTTATTATAAATGGAAACACAAAATTAGCTGACCATACGATTGGTCTGCAGTTTCCTGCTCTACTGGTTTATTTTTTGGAAAATGTACGACATTTGAAGAGATATCAGAGTTTTCTGGTTGAAAAAAAATAGGAGAAATAGAAAAGGCTATTTCCTAGGCCACAGCGTGCAGAATATAAAAATCATTCCCTATTAATGTTGGAGTATTTTCACCGGGAAGCCAAATGACAGCGAATGACATTTGTGACAACCGAACCTACCCGAAGACGAAGCGCACGTATGGTGGATGATACACTGCGTGCAATTTGTCTGAAATATATTTTAGAATTTGAAACGAAATATGATCAAATTTAAGTGATATTTGCTCAAATCTTAAAATTTCGGCAAAGTTATTCGATTTAAAATTCGACCAAATTTACAGATAGCTCGGCCATTCATATTTTGTATGAATAATTTGAGCATTTTGCATCAAAATTGTTCTATTTTCTTCAATGCTGCTTCGAAAGCAATCTGAAATGTCAGTAGTGTATCAACCATCGTAGGAGTCGCACATTCGTCTTTCGGGTAAGCACGCACACAGGCTTGCAAAAAAGAAAGAACCTTCAACGCGTGCGGTTGTCGGGCGTTGTGTTTGATTCCGGTCCGTCGGTGAAATGGTTTAAGAAAGGTAATGAATGAAAACAAGTGTTTTTAGCATAAAACAAGAAAAACAAAAATACCATGAAACGTGATTGTGTGTGTGTGAATACATTTGCTAAAATGTACTATACGTAAGCAAAAGAAAAGTGATTTTAATAATTTATTCGCCCAAAGCGCCATTTGGGGCATGGTATGTTTTTATAAGAATGATGTTTAAATTGATGCAGAGAAGGTGCGTGGCTGTGTTATGTGCGCACGAGCGAATAAGATGAATGCTGACGGAAGCGATAGGAGAATTTCCATAAATCGATGGTGAATATGATCTGTTTTAAATCGTGCCGTGTTTGGTGTCCGTGGCTTTCGAAGCGTTAGGGGTGTGTTTGATAGGCGAGAGGCGCAAGTGTCCGCGAGCGAGGAAAGCTACCCATCTGCATAATAACATCGCGGTTATGCTGCGGGCATTGCAGCGCTTATGTTGTGTGTTCTAATGCACATCTTTCGGTTTGTACCACTACATCGCCATCGCCGCAGTCAGTTCCATAATAACTGCAGCAGTATGACGAGTAGAGCGTGCTGTTGTTACGCTGCTAGATACGCACACACAAACATCGTTCAATCAATGCATTTATCTAATCGTTGGCCAAAATTTTGTCTCCCCATGTAGTGTTGCTAACTGTGGTCCCGATTCGGTGGTTTTCCGTTCGAAAATAATAGCAAAGGGGTATCTGTATGGTTCGTCAGCAAGATAAAAGTCCGAAGTGGTGCGTAATTCATATTATTTCGTTCATATAATCGAGCATGCCTTGATTTTGTTCGGGTGGTGGAGATGATGATGTTGATTGTAGTGTGCGTGCACAGTGTACAACATCGATCGAACGAATGTCGAAAAGGAGCATGAGCGAGCCATGATGTTGGTTGTGTGTGCGTGTGTGTGAGAGAGAGTGTTTTGTTTGTATGTTGCTGCGTACAGTAGAGCAAGCCAGAATCGCATCCGATTGTCCTTGTTTCGCTTGCTTAGTGTCCAGCGTGTAGAATATCCTTAGGACGGGTGGCACGAGTGTGTATGTGTGTGATCCTTTTTCGGTCAATGCGTCGTCAGGAATCCCAACATAATCCGTAATGTGTTTCACGATTAGCTTCACGAATGGGTGAATTTTTATAATGTTTGTGTGCCATGTTGTGCTTCACGTAACCACTGTAGCAACAGCGCAGCATGCATGAGCGTGAGTGAGAGATCAAAACAGAATCAACCGTGAACCGTGCAGATAGCCGAAATTTACCGTTCGTATGTTAAGTGAGCGAATGATATGAATTGATATGAAACCGTGGAAAACCAAACCCAAAAAACCCCAAATTAGTGGCGTGCTGTTCTAATGTAATGTGTGCATCGTGCCGTGAAGAATAAAATAGAGAAAACGATTGTTCCGCTCTAAGCGCAATGCAATTACGTCGTTATGCAAACACAGGCAAACGCACACATACACATACGACGATGAAAACAAACCCATAATTCGATGAGTGTTGGTTGCTGTTTGGTCCTTCCGAATCAAGATGACAGATTGGCAATATCCTTGCGAGCGTGAGCGAGCGAAAAGCGAGGAAATGCTGTGCATGGCGGCGAAATGTCAAAATCGATAAAAAAATATCGATCCAAATAACAAAAAAATGAAAGACACACACGCACAGCATCCAAGGAGCTGGTGGCAAGTTGGAGCAGTTGAGCAGAAATTTTTCAAGTTTTCGTTGTGTCTTGTGCTATATCTCATCATCTCCGGATCGGTAAGCAATTGGGTAAATGAAAACTTTTTGAGTGAAATGTGGTTTTTTGTGTGTGTTTGTGTGTGTTTTTAGCTTTCTGGATTTCTTCTGTATGTTCTGTGTGTGACATGTTGTGTGTACTCATATACAGAGATATCAAGCTGAAGTTTGAGGTTTGGATTATTGTGAAATGCCGGGGCAAATATCGTTTCTAATCGTTCTAAAACTAAACAAATTTAAATGCTATACGAGTCTTTACATTCAACATATATGTTGCTCTTTTAACTGATGTCATTGGCGTTAGTACTTATTTTAACTTTTTTGGGATTGTGATTTCCATATTTGCCTATTAAAGTGTTATTGTGGCTTAAAACAATCATCACCGAATCGTAAATTCTGCCTATGGGTGAAAATGCTTCCCATTCCACTCGTATTCGGTACTCGTCCCTTTCATCTATATCGGATCATTTTCCTTTCCTCTAGAAGGGCGATAAAAACGATCAAGATTAGAAAATGTAAATAAAGACATCCACACAACTGACATCCACATCCGTTGACGGGAAATGCGTACGCCTACTAAGAGTAGGAAAGGAACACCCCAACGGTGAAACGATCGTTTGGATGATAAAAATGATCAAAACGATCACAAAACACCCCATCTCGGAAGGCGCTAACCTCGCGTAAGCGTACTGGTACGAAAGCAAGCGACACAAATCTCTCTTCCAGATGGCATTGATGTGACTTGCCACGGTTTTTGGTATTATAACTGAACCGGAGAAAGCACTGCGGAAGAACGAATATGCTCCGCAATCCTGTTTTGGATGCTGCACAGGCTTACTGGACTGATGCGAAGATCTGTCACTGTTGAAGGTTATACGTAAGGGACAGAAGTAGCAGATAAGATTGCGACTGGTAGCGATTTCTTGGAGTAATGTGTTCGGTGCTCTTTCGAACCCGGAATTACCAGATTTATTTGCATATGATAAGCGAAATCAACGCTGTTGTGTGAGGTGAGCCATCCACAGTGCACTGATTGTCGAACAAGTGATGTACGGAATTGGTATTTCTTGTACATTGGGCACTGTACCGCTCCTCCTTCTTCCCAAAGTTAAGAGCGCCCCGTAACGAAACTTGTGATAAGAATTCTGGTATTTTTTTTCCTTTCCTATTTGAACAATTTTGTCGACCACGATTGCATTCCATGGTTTCAGCATGCCTTGTCGAATGGGGAGGAAAAAAGGTTCTCGCCAATTGACCGGCGCTCAATAGGTTTTCCAAGGGGCCCACACATAAGTAAGACGATAGGACAAAAGATAAGACGAACCAAAACCATTTTCCAACCTACCGCTTAGAAGAAAAAAAAAACGCACACACATTCATGACCCAGTGTTGTTGCGTGCGAAGGTTCGTTTTATAGGTTTGTCATAATTTGGGATTTTTTTTTCTGTTCCCTAAAAACTGCTTTCTTCACTGCTAGAGCTAAGTTTTGTTCCTAGTTGGTCGGGTTGCTTATTTGGACGTGTGTGTGCACATTATCAAACCACCAGGTCTATCTTCTTTTTGTTTGTTTTATTGAATCCTAATGGGGGGTTTAAGGGTTTCACGCTCAATTAAACGATTAAATGGTTCGAGCGCTTCGTTGAGAATGTTGGTTTGAATGTAAGAAATTTCTGGCAATCATCGATTTATCAGCCGCAGATGAGTGATGAAGATGAAACTGCCAGCCATTTGGAGCATATGTTAATGACAGCATAACATAAAATAGTAGGAACGAATATTTTGCCTTCGCTTCACGAATTTAAATATGCCATGCATGTATACAGCTGATAACGAGTACGTATGGGTTAAGCGAATCACCGATAACCTATAATGGGCAAGGTTAGGCCAGGCAGGTTGAATGTTATCATCAATTTTGAAGCTAAAAAAGAAACGTGCCATATTAAATTGCTCAAAAATCAAATAGTTTGCCTATGCGCTTTTCAAATATTAATTTATATTTGAAATATGTCTCATGGTACATGATGATAAATTGGATTAATGTGTTTAAACGCTAAGAACTGCATATTTTAACGCCCTGTTATTCGGTATAGTGCCTTAAGTTGAATCTTCAAGAAAAGTCATAATTTTAGCTCAGCCTGACTTTTGATTCAACGAAGTTTAAAAAACTATAACAAATACCTAACAAAACTCTGGTTATGTACCTTTGCTAGTACTGTGAAAAATATTTCTTGAAGTACCTTTTTCTAAAATGATTCTAAACGAATTTCTTTGTGTAATGCTGTGTATTGAAGGATTATCCTTCTAACGCGTCTCTTTGATGCAATGCTTTGTACATTGCTGTACATCCTCTCACATAAGTCGCCTCGCGTTATATTACGAATCCGAGACATTGACTGGACATGAGTTTGCGGTTAGCAAGACATACGATTCGTTCGAGCACTTGAAAAGACGCAAAGAGTTAGCGAATGGGACGGAATGTAGTGTCCGGGACCGTACGTTTGGTATTTCGCCCCTAACGTCATTCACATACACTACAAGTCGATATAAACGTCAGTGGACACCACTTGAACACAACTTAACACCTTCCGCAATTCTTATCGAAGTGCCATTTTCCGGGAACTCTCTTAAGGGTGAAGGTATTTTTTCCCCCTGCTATTATCTACGAATTTCGTTGTCCAGCTTGTTGAAGGTGGAAGGAAGTGCTGCACCCTACAATGGTGGGCATGAATTCCATGACGTTTGCATTATGAAAAAGAATGCAATTCCTAGCACGTACGTTGTCCTTTTTCGGTACACATGTACCTTATTGCCATAAATTCCTTACCGAGGGGTGAATGATGAAATCGCTATGTGTTGCAATAAATTATAGTGGTTATTTGATTAGTAAGAAGAAAATTTAAATTTAAAACAGACTTTAAGTGAAACCAAATGTTGGCACGATTCACATACCATGCGGTTATCCTGAACCGTCAACAAACAGACGTCATAACAGCCCTGACTAGTTGTCACCTTGTGTTGCTGAATGTAGGAGATAAACAGAGTTTAGGTTAGCGGATCGCGCACTAGGTGGCGCTAGTCTCGGATCAGGATCGTCAAAGCGGGTCAATGATCGAAGTTCGGGTTTCGATCGATCGCGAAGCTCACGCTAAAATGACCATATTAGGGCATAGGCGAAAATAGCGTTGTTAGTTGCAAATCCGACCGTGAGATAGCAGGACCAATTTTTGAACCGCTTAACATTTAGATTCGAACTGTCCCGAATAAAACGAATTACGATACGGAACACGTGATTTGTGGGAGAATAAAGTCCGAAAGGTTGCAGAAATTCCTGCAAGTTATAAACAATTTGCAATAGTACAAACGGAAGGATTTCTTCACACCAAATATTAATCAAATTGTTAACAATTAACAACAATCAACAAGAGTTAACGTATCTCTAATATCTCAGAATGTTGAATTACAAAATAATTGGGACTTTACATGTTTTTTTTATTTTTGTAATAGATGCAGAATATCAAACTACATAAAAAATTACTTAGTATCTTTCATAAAGCCTGTTACTTATTTCTAAAAATTTATAATTTCATCCTTCGGCCGCCTGATTCTTTTGAATTATTTTCTTGCTCTTAACTTATCTATAATCTGGGGGAAAAAATTGTGTGAGTTATCGTGAAATATTTCATTATATCAAGTAATATACTGATAATACACACCCGACTTCGCAATAAACCCTTGCCCGAAGGAATTTTGCTTTGGGGCGAAAATGAGAATTACACCACCATTCCTTCCTAATATCGCTTCTTGATAACGATGTGCCTTTTATTCGCTTTCATCAAAACAACTGCGCCGTAAGAGGTCTCCCCGTGTGCCCTTAGCTAAAGATATATATTAACTTAAATTTTCATCATATTTCTTTCACATCTTGCGCGGTGATACAAGGGGACCTGTATCCTTCCATCTATCGCACTAATGGGTTAGGATAAATTTTAAAGTTGGATTAATGCGTACAGTCTGTGGTGTTCCATTTCGTTTAATATGGTGCTGCGAGCGATGATGTAGTTTCTTAGAGCATACCTTTCCCTTGTTCTTCTGTGCTCACTTCATTCCTGCTGTATCCTCTGCGAGAAAGCGAACAAACAGAACGGATGATACTGTTAGAAAAGGGGTTCCCTTTTCTTTTTTTTGTGATGCCCTGCACCACTAAACCCATTTCAGCCGTTCGTTAGCTGGAGCAGTTTTTCGAGAGGCATACTTACCCGGCGATGAAGGCAACTTTATCCATTTTGCCTGTATCGCGTTTCGGTAGCGTTGCGGATATGGATGTGATTAAATTTTCATTATCATCGTGCTGCCGCTGTGTGGGAGCAGATCCTTTCCGATGCTTTCTTCCAATCGGTAAGGGGGTTTTCGGCATCAGAAAACTAAACCATCGTTCGGGAACGCCAGTGTGGGACAAGACGTTTGTGCCGGGGTCTTAAGATGGAAGGAAAATGTGACATTTTGTTGCGCGTTTTTTTTCACAACCACATGAACTCATCCTCAACCATACTGCGTCCTCAGCTAAGTGGTGTAGATGAGCTTAATTCAGTATTAATCTGCTGGCAAAAAAGATACATCCTTATACACACACCAGTACTGAAAGTCATTTGCTTCTTCTATTCATAAATTATGCTTTCTTCTTCACGTGAACAATCGCTATCCGTTCGCTAGGTTCGCTGATTGCTATTGGGCCAAAGGGAATGATTTTATGGTGGTAGCGATAAGTTATTACGGACGATGGTGTATGGTGGACGATCCGTAAAAATCTTCATTTCGCAAGCATGACTTAGGTTGCTGATAATGCTTATCAGCGTGTTTTGCCATTGTTTGCTTGCAACCCAAAAACTGACAAGTAAGCTTACATATCCGTTTCACTGATGTGTGAGATATTTACACATCGTAGATAATATTGATTAGAAAATGCTTTAGGGGAAAGTAGACCAAGACGGACACTGTGGGAAACATGGACACTTCTTATTATTAAAGGCTTCAATTTATTTTCGAATATTTTAACAATGCCAAACCTGGAAATGTAATACAACATATAAGAGCTAAGGACTAAACACAAAATATAATTTTTTTTCTACAATGCTCGCTAGTTGATGTAATGTTACTGCTTCTGAAAATGAGTAACACTTCTCGAATTTGTGTGTACTTTTAACGAATCTTTTATGTCAGTAAGTTGACCAGATTAAAACCATAAAACTTATGAAAAATCGAGTAATGATCTGGTGGTTCGAATAACAAGCACCAAAGTGGGAAAGATGGACACAATTGATTTATTTAGCTTATGTTATCTTATGTTATTCAGCTATTATTTTTGGTAAACAGATACCAATAAATCGGGATGGCTTTATGCTGTAGAGGAATCGTACTCCCATATAGCATATAGCGATTATGTTTTGTTAGCCCCAATTTCATTTGAAATATGATATTTCTACAACATCCAAAAGTTTGCGAAGTTGTCCATCTTACCCATGTCAGATCTTTTCCGAACAAATTAAAACTGTTTCCAATTAGTCCATTTTCATTAAATATTTTAATATGAAGATATTATAATATAAATTGCATCGTTTTGATGTTCAATAAAATTTAATCCGATATTTTAGTTAGAGTGATGCCTAATTTAGCTAGTTATCAGACTTAGACCGAGAATATACTGGGGATTGATCGAGATATAACCTGAATTGAAATGGCCCCTTGAAAGTCTTCCTTGAATGCATTTGTGTGATTTTTAACTGTTGGACACCTCATTAAATATCAAATCTTTACTTATGTACATATGTCAAGCTCGTCGGCTTTACTATTCCTTTGTTATTTGTAATTTTTCCTTTAATTTATTATTTTCTAACGGCCATTCTGTATTATTACTTATTTTACCAAGCAGCCGGATAGTCAGTCCTTGCTAAAGAGGATACGCTCCATATGAGGTTTAAGTCCCGGTCCGTGGTGCTTAAGACCAGCGCCATTATCATCATCTTTTCGGAACGCCCAAAGTGGTTATTTATAAAACATTTTAAAGTAACAAGGAGCTTATTTCGCCTATTATCATGTGCCGTATTATACAATAGTAAATTCCACATCTGAAGAGGGATAACTAACGTATATAATTCTATTATATAGCTTGTCTTTTAGTTCGGTGGTACTATCATCTTAAACAAAAATGTATCCGCTCCCACCCAAAAATCCTTACCCAAAAAATCTTACCCACTCAAGCAACATTCTTACTGTGCTTAAGAAATTGTGATAGAAAATCTGTTTTAAAAGAGGCAATATCATTCCAAATCCTAAACCGGTGCGTGAGAATCACGTTTTAACTAAACCAAAACGTCAATAGTAGCTGCGTGCTTTTCGTTGTCCTTTCGCTGGATCGAAGAATTGTCTCCAGTCACCAATGGGCCACCGTTGGTACTAAGTGCAGCTCATCACCAACCTAATGGCGGTGGGTTTAGCTGTTTGCCGGAGACAAAAACCCGGCAAGATCACACTGCTGAAATACCTTCCCACTTGAATGCGGGGATGGGTTGACTGGCTCGCAACATAAAGACCGGTACATTAGCCAGCATGAAGCTGCGTTACATTGGCTTCATTTCTTATGGATTGTGAGGAGTGGAAAGATCATCATTAAGAGGGTTTAATGCTAAATGCATGACCCACGTGATCAACGTCTACCGGGGCATGTATCGCGCTCACTGCCTGTGCAATGGGACAAGAAACAATGCTTCCGATTTGTGATGTAGAATTGGACGACATTTAAAGCATTCAGTTCAGCTTTTTTGTTTGTTTGTTTCTCAGCTCTGTCTCTGAGCTCCCAAAGTGGCAGGATAGGTCCTGCGTACGTGCATTAGAGCCTTTCTGCGTATCTGAAAAGGGAAAAACAGTATCCTTGGCTGTTAATCCGAATCCTTTTTTGTTCATTTTCTCTGCCGGTTCATGTAGGAGCAGAAGGAACCGTGTTAAGGTATGCAGTAGTAGGATCGACTTTCAAATGACGTGGGTTTCGCTAATGTTTGTGGATTAATGTAAGCATTAAGGAACGGAGAAACACACACAAAACGAAGAAAAAGGGCAGCTTAGCGATGTTCGTTTAACGCTCGGTTATCGTGCACACAACGCTTTGTGTGTTACTGGAGCTTTTTCTGTTACACTGTATCTAAGGGAATATGTTGGACGAACGAGTTGGGGGCAGTTACTGCCTTTGTTTCGACGAACGAGAGCAATGTCAATTTCTTCCAAGTTTAATGTCAAACCAAGGACATTGGTAGATTTATTTCATTTTTTGTGTCTCTGCTCTCTGCTGGTTATATGCAACGGTTGTGGTTTTAGCATTTGCAGAAACTGAGAATCGTCAAACTTGCAGTACTTACTGACTGCTTCGCCGCGCGTTGGACGTGTTTGCGTGGTTAAAACATCTTCAACCGCAACGAGCAAGAGTCGTGGTCGCGTGAATGTACATAGAGCTAGCGTATCTACTTATAAGTCCAAATTTTAAAACGTTGGCAGTAGGTGTTGGTTTATTTGATGTACAAATGAATTGACAAAATAGGTTCCAAAATAAATCACAGCAAAGCATTGGATAGATGTGAACTTTCGGTTTTTGGTTTCTTTGCGAGCGAAGTCCAAACTCCGCTATCCTAAGCAGCTTATTATTTGGACCGCCCACACTCGTCGTTCGTCGCTGTAGCGGCGGTAGGCAAATGGTTCATTGGCTTTGGAGCGATGGCTGAAAAGTTTCGTTCAAAAAAAGAGAGAAAAAAACATAATCTGAAGAAGAGCATAAGTTTAAATGCAAAGGGCATTCGTCTAGCTGGTTGGTGGTGGTTGAATTGCTGCGAGATATATTGCATAAGTTAGAGCTATGGTGAGCAAAACGGCTTCTTTCAATTGGGCTCTCGGGGTTTTTTTTCATCTCACGTTTTCTTAGAGATATTTTTGTTTTACTTTATGTACAAATTACTAGGAAGTTGATGAAAAATTATTCTGTACACTTAAAAGCAAACGGGCGATAGGTGCGCCGGTTTTACATACG
>AXCM01009209.1:0-10710 GCA_000473375.1 Anopheles culicifacies | reverse complement strand
TTTATGCTCTATCATGCTCAAAACGTTGATGAGCTTCAATCTTACCAGCCCGCATTTGTCCTCATGACGGGGCAATAAATTCGAATTAGAAGGAATTTTTCTGTACATGTTATTTTATGACACCCTGATTAAACACTCTTCAGTAACGCCACAGGGAAGAAACAAAACGCTACTTGAAAAATAACGCTACGAAGACAAATCGAACGCTGGGACAAAGATAGCGGGCTCATTTACAACCAGGAAATCAAGATGTTGTTAGGATGGTGTGAGGAAATGGCTCTTCATTTTTATGCTTAGCGTAGAGGTCAGTTCAAGTTGAAAAATGAATTAATTTAATAAGAAAAAAAATAAACTCAATGAAAAATATTAAGGACACATGATGTTCCATAATCTTGTTTTATGAAATACACTATTTACCGATTTCATGGAGTAATGTTTACCCATAGTGTAAGCCATTGACTTCTGTTTGATTGAGCTTTAAATGGTAATGATGATGACTAAGTAAAATTTTAATGTTTTATTCTCTAAATAGAAAAATATACAAAATTTTGTTAGAAGACCTTTTTTAAACTAGTTCTTTGTGTAACCCAGTGTAAAAAATGAATTAGTCTTCAACTATCCAAGCGTGAGACTTTCGTCATTACGTTTGTCTGCCTTTCTCCCGCTGATTATGTTCGAGGGTGCCAGCAGCAAAACGAACCATACATAAAAAGGTCGTAAAAAATATCGAGACGCGCGTGGCGTAGACGACGCTCACTAGTTGAGCAGGCGAACAATTCCGGTTCGGTTCATAGTTTAAAAGGTTGCGATAAGTGTTAGTGACAATGTTCCGGTCATTGGTCACCACGATTGTTGCCTTTCCCATCAATATCTGCTTATCGATCGATCAACGAGTAGTAAGTGGGGTTCATTTATCCAACTGTGCTCAATGCGACTTATTGAATAAACAGAACCATCATCATCAATGCAAACAACACAACCACGCTTGGTACCATGTCGGCTTTTTACGACAAATATTTGGTCACATCTTATTAATGAGTTATGTCCTTTTAAATGAATGCTCAATAAATCGTAAACAAGACATCATGTGTGACATCAATTCCATTGCAGACAGATCTCGATTTACCATATGGAATTCTGGGGGCGGAACGATTGGGTATGATTCATATAGTTTTCTTTTATGCGGGATCAATGAAAAAAAGCAGCATGGCAAATGGCACACGACTTAAGTTGGTAGCCTTGCTAGAATTGTAGCATTTTTGAGACTACGTATTTGCATTCGTGTGGTCTGTAATTAGCAGGATTTAGGGTGTGAAGCGATAGGTACATTGAGGTAACTTCCCCTGTAGATAAAATTTAGGAATCCTTGATTGAAGAATATCCCCAAATTATGTCACAACTGAGGGCGTTATAAAAGCCACGGGTTGAATGCGATGAAATCGGTCAGATAAAGGATTAAATCGCATTTTCCTTACGGATGGTTGGTACTAAATTACACCGTATAAATATGTCACTACTGTTGATAGAAAAGCTGATAATAGCGTAACATTATTCGGTTCTGCGCATTCTAAATAGGATAGCGCTAGTTTTTCATTGCAAGGTACAATTACTAAACACATTGTTTGCTCACGCTTTTTCTTCTTTTCGGTACGTTTCTGATGTGTCTTTTGGAGGTTGTTGTTTCATATGGCTGACATATGTGGCCGCAAATGGAACAGCGGGCTGCTGAAGCATAAACAACACCAGTCACCAGTTTTTTTTATTGAAAACTCATTTCTTGAGTGATTGATTGGGTGCAAATTTAATATTGTGTAAAAACCATTTGCAAAATCGGATCGTGCAAAAAAATAAACAAACTTATGAAGATTTTCTTGTAGCTTGCAAGAAACACTTGCATACATTTGATCGATGGGCTTTGAATATGCCGATCAATGTGTTAAAGCATATCTAGAGGATGCTGATTGAATAAATATTAAATTACTACACTCTTGTGTGATACATGTTCACACATGCTTCATTTTTGAAAACGATGGCACGGATATTCCAACCGTTTTTTTATTTAAAAAAAGATTGAGAATTATGAAAACACAGAAAATGTATGAGGAGAAGTTGAAATTCAATCATTGTTTTCTTATATTTCTACAACTACTCTGTATT
This sequence comes from Anopheles culicifacies, assembly GCA_000473375.1. Classification (NCBI taxonomy): domain Eukaryota; kingdom Metazoa; phylum Arthropoda; class Insecta; order Diptera; family Culicidae; genus Anopheles; species Anopheles culicifacies. Next base: position 8,553 of record AXCM01009209.1, on the reverse strand, counting down.
ATTGACAAATAGAAATCAATCACAGTTTTTTATCTTACTTACACTTCCGCACAATTACCATTGACCGCCAACTGCCACTGTTGTTTGAGCGTAACGAAAACTCTCATTAACGAAAAACTCACCAAAATCTTGTTCATGGTAGTGAGAAGAAATGAGAAAAGTGTAAGGGAAAGCGACATGCCAACTTCTCATTGTTGATAGTGAGAACTGCCATCGCTTGTGTGAACTGGTGAGAAACGGAACATTTCAACTAGCTTCTCGCCATGAAAGTGAAAGAATTCTTAAGGTGAAGCAAAACAACGGGTACAATTTCCCAGATATGCTGCACAGGGGAAGGCGTGGTCACTTATGTGAGCCTGTTTGGCTTTTCGACGCTTGGTGTGCGTTTATCAGTGCTCAATTTTCTCCGTACGCGTTTGCAGCGGAACTAGGATTGCTGAGGGCATTTCATTATTACGCTGAGGATGTGGTTAGTGACATTTCTACTAATTTAGAAATGATAAGTAAGGATTTTATTGAAGAGTTTATCTAAGTGAGCTTGTGCTTTGAACTAAAGTCCTGAAAGATTAAATGTTAGTGAATGTTTGGTTGCAGACAGCCGCGATACAAAGCCCAATTCAAGAGGCTCATGCTGTGTGAATTGAGTGAATGATAAAGAGAGAGAGACACAATGCCCCCAACGAAATTCAGATGCAAACATATTGCAGCACTCATTCCATGGTGATTTTTGAATCAGTAGCAATAATCATATCTTTATCATACACGTATGCATTCTCATAAAATAGTGAACTGATCGATTGCGGCTATATAGGGAGTGATATGCAGCAAATTCAACAGATGTTTTCTATACAGTGTCATCTCGACGATAAGTGGACAAACACAGCGAATCTTGCTGCAGATGTCTTGTGAGTTCCTGCAATGAGTTAAGAGTTAGTGGCGCTGCCCTATAACCATTATTACCATTTGGAGTAGCATTGTGAAGTGTTTGTACGAAACAACTTAATGTAGCATTTTTAGTGATAAAAATCAAAGTACAATATTGCTCCTCGATCTGCGCAAGGTTTTTGCCTTTAGGTAATAACAACATATACAAAAGCCGTCGGTAAGTTGTACTGATTGTACTGAGTGAACGTTTTAAAATGTGAGTTATATGAGCTGGTTTACAAAATAATTAACAAAATGATTATGTGAATGTGTTATGTGTTAACAATGAAGCCTTTATGTAACACTGTTTTCATTTTTTTTTAAGTCTCTTAAATAAAGAAAAACAGATTTATTAGAACTAGATATTTTTATTACACAAGCGATGTCAAACGTATTTTTCACATCTCAACTTATCTTTTTCTCATGTATGTGTTCAAAACCTATTTTAATATGAATCCACTATACATTGTATTCTCTTTCTCAGGAATGTGACATCAAGCTTCAAATGATTTACGTATGATAAATCAAGCACTGGGGATACTACTACAAACCGTGTTATTAAAGAGGGATTGCTGAGAACTCTCCTTGGAAAATGTGAACTGTTTGGGACAACACTCTACACTGCAGCACTTACTGGTCTGTTGTCGTTATTAATGTTGTCTAGTTGATGCTTTGCGTTGGTTCTGTTTTTCAAAAATATATTTAATTTTCATTTTATTCAACCAATATGTTGATGCTCACTTATAGTTCGTAATTTTTAAAATAATAGTTGTTGATTTTATTTCAACATTCAAATCTGATGTTACAATATGCGTTATGCATTGTACTTGATGTCAAACTTATTGTATCGGTCATCCAATTTCAATCAACAAGCTTATTTATCTGCCATAAAGGCAGCCACAAGAGTCTCCATCAAATCAATTGTTGCTTTCGTTGACATTAACCACATCTCCTGCTTAGGATTGTTCTGTGTTTGGACTTCTCTGACATAAGCTTACCAGACCACCGAGATAGGGTGGAATAAATTAAAATCTGTTATTGTATTCCCTGCACAGTCCATAAGTGATGGATGTTCAACACTAGTAATCCAAATCATAGCGGTATTCATGCTTAGCAACAGAGGAAACTACAAACACAGCTCTTGAATGTCCGTCCAAACTGTCTTGACGCACATCGTTCCACTAACACTTTCGCTCAACGCATCCCGTTCAGAACAGATGCAGCAAATGGACCACCGTTTTGTTTGAGATAAGATTAGAAGACCAGAGCCTTCGACCAAAATGCGTCGGTTGCGCACTTGACCAACTGAAAGTTGTGCAATTATGGTCCAATGTGAAGGAGTGTGCCGAGGTGAAAATGTTGGCATTCACTTTACTATCGGCTTTTCTAGCGACCAATGCTGGTCTGACATAAAGTGCGTGGGAGCGATTGGCTAGCTTGAGATAAGTTTCTCCTGCTCGGGTGACCTGTTGATGGGCCATCGTCAGCATGGGAATTTGGCTATATCCCATCCTTTGAACATCTGAAGGCAGTGCAGGGTTATGACAAGTGGACTTTGAAACTCCATCGCATCAACGAATGGTGAACAAGCAACAGATGGCCATTGTGGAACATGTCATAATTGAAATGTTAATGCAATTACATTTTGATGTTGTTCGGGAGATTAGCATTATTTAAGACGATTGTTGTCACGTTTGATGATGATAATGATGACATCGCCATACGTAAAACATACAAAAGCTTTTGTAAATAGTTATCACTTAGTTTGATCAATTTACTACACACACTATTTGACGAAAGTTACTCAACATTACAAACGTCATTATTTTCGTTTACGCTAAAGACCAGATTTTCAATTTTGGATATTGGAGTTTATATGAATTGTTTAGAGTGCACTTTTGAATGTGTAATAATGCGCATAATTGTTTGAGTAATAACGCAATTCTTCCTGCACAAATACATTCAAATCGTTGATTGGTTGGTCTTTTCATTTTATCATTCGTTCGGAAAAGTTGACTTTTCAGAAGATGGTATATTTTATTCTTTTCCGTTGGCTTAAACTACAAAGAACATACCATATGTTCTCGTGTCGCTAAAATTATCTCTAAGGTTTTTTTTACGGATTTACTTGGTGGCGGACGCCAGTGAATGGTTTTTGTCTCTGCTTACTTACATTCGCCATTTAGGCAGTGTGTGCTTTCATATTTATTTACGGAAGTGATATGTCACCATGTGCATACATTAAAGTCACACAAAAATACATAAGATGTTTTCGCACCGGATGTCGATTTTAGCAGTTGGTGATATGATGCGGACATATGTTATGAGAACAAATCGTTCGTCTATACTTCACAAGTACCCAGGACATTGAAATGGAGTGGAGAAAAAATTGCAAGCAAGCATTAAATGTAGCTCCTGTTTTGGTTTGCTACTGATTCCAGACTACTTAAGTATTATATCGAGCAATACGGCTCGCTAGCAAAATAGCATCGCACGGAATCGGTAGGTTTCCAACTATTTTTTATAGTTTCAGTGAATAGGAAGATGAAAAAGAAGTTATTCCTGACTCATAATGGACAACGGTTTCGAAGGAAAGATAGCTTGTGCTAAAAGCAAGCTAAACTCAAATATATGCCTTGTTTTAATAAATAATAGCGATGGAAGATTTCGCTCTAAACAAATATGGTGCATAGTAATAATAATTTGACATTAATTTAAAATGCAAATCGATATGAATGGTGTGCGATTCGTACAATATTCATAACAAGAATATAAGAAAGGAGCAGGATGAGAGGGTAGAAATGTTACTGCAGAAAAATCAAATGACATAAACCTTTGAACGGTCGTGATTGAACTAGCAAGAGTCACACGTTTTCCGACAGTAATAAACACAACGCCGTAGATCTGGCCAAGCGCTTGCAAGCGTCAGTCGTGCTGATTGTTTGAACAACTTTTCGATCGTTTGTGATTAGATTGTGCTTTTGAGCATACCTTCGAACGTTGTCTTGGTACAATAAATCATGGCTTATCAATGTAAGTTGGTAACAGCTTTTTTATTTGCATTCACCAGCTCCAACGCACATTGCTGTATGCTGTGGGCACATGTTTAAGCGAGAAGCGCTTCTAGAATCTCGTCGGTTATAAGCTTATCAATATTTAGAGAATTTATAGCACCATTTAACTCAACAACTGCCCATACGGCGGCCCAAAGGTGGCGTAATTACTGTTTCCCTTAGAGCGGTTGGATTGGTTCGGGAAGTGACAATGAACATTTCGTAGTCTGATAATTCTTCGTGTTTCGATACTGGTTCGAAATGGGTAATATTGACGCAGCTTGGCTCATTTACGAAGGATACCAGAAAAATAAAAAAAAACAGATTTGTTGAAATCCATTTCGAATTTCGAAATCAATTGTCAATAATCAGATAAAGCATTTATTGATAATTGCGTTTTAAATTTCTACAAATAAAATAAAATAACGACAGCTAAACTACCAAACAGCCCTGTTTGTTGTTTCCAACAAGAGCTGAAAAGGAATGACTTTTGATAGAGTGAATCTGATTTGTCATCAACCACGGGCTACAACCCTTCCTATCTTAATTAAATTCCTTTCGCCATCATTTTGCTCGTTTCACGTACAATACTGTCATCGGAATGTCCCTGGACGACAATGGGATATATTTTACGCTTCGTACAGTTAGAATTCGCACCAAACGAGACTTGATTCCAGATATACGGTCCTGTCGTCCATAAGTAAAAAATGAGACTTGATTCGTGGTTCAGGCCTCGGTGTTAATCAGTTTGAAAATCAGGCAACATTCTCTGCACGCAATCTTTCGCTGATTCCACACGCGAGAATGGGTTATAACTCTACCATGAGACCAGATGACCTGGAACCATGAGACATCGGCTATTTCACGCTACGCCCTATTCTAATGTACGTTACCCTAGGGAATGCAACGCAGCAAGGGTGTCTGTGTGCTATGCATGTGGTGCCACCAAGGATTTAGTTACTCCAGCGCACCCGGTAGATGGCGTGGTATAGATTACGGCAGGAAAATATATATTATCCAAATATATTCCACCTAGTTGTTGACCGAATACTTTGGTCCACAGGGTAAAACAGTAGACGGATTGAAAAAAATCCAACGTTCGTCCTTCCTATTAAGGGATATAATTAACATCATATCTACAGTTTAACTAGAACGTGACAAGAACGTGCATTTGCATGAGCAAAAATTCTAACAATGAATGATGATTAATATTTAATAGCATTTTAAGAACACATTTTTAAAAATTTTATTTTTATGTCAATGTTTCAAAAATAACAATTATTTTGTTATTGCTAAAATTTTGCATAACGCACATTTACATTCAATTGCATTTCGTTTGTAGTCGGAATATGAGAAATTTTAAAAATTATATTCCAGCCTTCTCACTCGCTTGTTGTGCCTAAAGCAGGAAATGAAATATAAAATAATATCACATGACCAACTTGATAGAGCTAACAGAAGCGAGGGTTTGTTTCACTAATCAATAAGACCATGAAGAAAATATATCTAGATCGGCACGAATCACATCCCCGAGGGGCACGTTTTCGACCAAAACTATGATGATGCTTGGGAGCAATTATGAATTAGCAAGTATCGGTAAAAGGGGATGATTTGCTGAATCTCCCATATTAACGAAGGGAAGCGATAACAGTCAATCGAAGGGACGACGAAATTTAGAAGTGTAGAAAACATGTGGACGACAAGTGAGAGAGGGAAAATCAGGATCACATAGTCCCTGCTCCCAGCTCTTCGCCCGGATGTCCGATTATGGTTTCAACGGCTCAATCTTATTTAGTAACAGTTTGCTTAGTGAGGTTACTGCCAGTGGATTATCTAGCTCATTTGTTTCTCGTTCTTCTTGTGGCGTGACAAATAAACCGAACATTTTTTTTTTTTTAAATTAACATTCCACTGGTTCAGAAAATATACTTCACAATAACGGTTAGGCAGTTAAAAATGCCAAAAAAAACGGGAAATTTGATATTATACATAAAATAATATTACTTTTGAATAAAATAAAATGAAACAAAGTTATATTTGACCCAATCATACCTTAACCCAAAGGGCCATCAAAATCAATCATCACAATATTTAGCACGCTCTCTTGCCGTATAATCTGGTGTAAATAAAACATCTGTTTCTAAAGCTGCCTCGTCACCCTTGCCAATGTTGCAGAAAACCTTTACATTCCTTACAGAGGCAACAACCGTGACAAAAGCAAAGAACGACGATGCGAACATACCGTGGAAAGGCGAAGCTTTTAGAGTGGCGGGAGACGTTGTTTAGGGATTGTGACAATTTTCCGATTCGTTCCGGATTTCCAGTTCCTTTATTCAGTGGCCTTTATTTGGGTTCATGATAGTTCGAGGAAATTTGTTTTGTGTTATGTGTATTTGTTATTTTGCTTCCACAAGAGATCAATTGTAGTGCATCTCTAAATTTATGGAATATGGCTTTTTAATAGAAGTTACAATTTAACTAACATTTTTTTAACATCTTTCCAGATAACAACAAATCTTTAATCTAGCTGGAGACACTTCGGATTTGAGGGAGGTTCTGTGTGAATCCAGCAAAATTAGAATGGCGTACTGAGTTCTGATGCATTGGTGAGTTACCTTTTCACGATTCTTGAAACTTATGATTTTTTTTTAAATAACGATGCTCAACATGTTCAATCCCAAAGCTAATCATAATATGAGAACCGAATTGGTGCGCCTATCAACATTTCGATCATTTCTTGTAACCTAGGCAAAAAGTCCTATTTACCAACTGTTAAAGATTTAAGTCAAAAGTATATAAATTTCAATTTTCCAATTACTCTTTATACATGAGTAGCTAGGGAATAAAATATTGACCTGTTTTTCTCCATTACACTTGTGCCGTGAGATCATCCAATGCACCCAGCTGGCACGTGCATACGGCATAGATGCACGAAACAAGTTGACAATCACCCAGGCCATGTTGCAGGAATGATTTATTTCAAGCAAAGTATTAATAGTATCCTCGATGGTTCGACTGAAATGATAAGAACCAGGAAAATCATAACAAGTAAACTACCAACCCCTTGGTCACGTGTCATGTGCTTTGAGAGCCATGAGAAGCGGAAGAAGTGCTAGTTTTCTGTTTGTTTAACGGCACGCTAGAGTTTATCCGGTTAAAAGGGAAGCTGATGTTCCGTATTCGCTTGGTGCAGAAACAAGTGCATCGGATGTAACATATCCCTAATGAAAATTGGATTATAGTTGTAACAGGGGTGGGTGCCGGTCACACGCCCAAAAATAGTGCAGATCTAGGGATGTAAGTGAGTATTGTGAGAAAATTCAGGGGCATGAAGAACTTTCACAGCATATTATTTGCAGGCTCAAAGTCGAAGAACGGCAGTAGCAAAAATTCAAATAAACACGTGGAATTTGCAAACAATTGCTTGCTATACGACATGTGCATTTGCAGTCCTACAGTTCGTATTGTTTTCATAAGAAAACCCCGCAGATTGTCACAGCTGACGAATTAGCTACCACAACACGTGGTTGCTTTGTAGGAGTGTATAACGTTGTTTAGCTAATCACAGATGTGTATAATTCTGGATTAATTTTGGTGGGTGTACTTTCGTGACCAGCGAACAAAGTAGAATAATAATCCTTTTGCATGGTGTTATTGTTCTGCACCACTTAGTTCGTTTGTGCTTGAAGGCTGTAAGTAGCTGCTTGAAGAGTTCATGTGAAGACAGGCTCTGAAATAGAAAATATAAGACTAACTAAAAAAAGCTACTCATAATGAGTAAGGATAGATTTATTTCATAATGTTTCAATTTTTTGAAAAAAATATCAATATTTTCATCCTAAATGAAAAAACATAATTGGGTTTGCTCAAATTTGCTAGAAATTATGAATATCCACCAAACACCAAAGGAGATTCTGTCCTAAGAGGGCTTGACATGTGTTGTAGACGTGTTACTTTCCCGATATTTGGAATAGAAGCGATATCCCTTTCTCTGTTTTGGCATCCGGTGCCAAACACAAACTTTGCATTTCACGTGTTACAAGGAGCACATTGCTACATAGTATATTTGTAACCATATACTCCCTTTTATACGTGACAACTGTCAATATTTAAACGACGAAACCAGCTTGAGTGTTTTACCTATCAAATATGTATAAGCGATTTATTAAATATCCGATGGTCTGTACTCGAGTACATTCGCATACTGGATTACACATTCGGATCGAAACTTCGGTTATCTGTTTACGTGCTAAAACGTTATAACCAAGCATTACTAATGGGTAAACATATGAGCTACAGTCACCGTAAACGTGCTTTACTCCGCATGCTTTAAAAACAAATTCACGTATTGTTTTGGGTAATCATATGCCTCGGATGTTTTCATTTCCATATAATCACTATTATTTTCGCATTTGTTGCATGTGGAATGAATGTAGTATGGTAAAATAATAATTATACCATCTACACCCTTTGGAAGCTTTACAAACCTGCTTACGTAATTCATGGTGTGGTCTAATGGCGTTACACACGCCCTACACAGAAATCAAAAGCAGAGAAAAAGAATCTATTAATTATT
>AXCM01009208.1:0-15007 GCA_000473375.1 Anopheles culicifacies | reverse complement strand
TCCGTTGGAATAAAATGTTCTAAGCTGGACTTTTGTATTTAGCAACACCTTTCGGTTGATTATGGCTTGGTAGTGCGTCTCTCATTGGCTCAACCGCTAAAGCTCCTTGTACACTTAATCAAGAACCCGATTAATCCGAACAATTGTTTTATAAATATTTCTATAAAATTATTAAAATTTCAATCACACCTGCACAATGTATTTGCATTTTCCCTTTTTCCTTAATTAGATCGTTTCGCAAGTCGGCCCATTTCGGTTTCACCTAGTTTAGCAAACCAGCCGCAAAAGCCGCCAAACAAAACTAGTATCATCATTCATTTGAACAAAGAAAATGCTTCATTCTTATCGATGCTAAGCATCAAACAAGGCAGTTGGTGTTTTTTTTTTATTCTCCTCTCTCTTCTTACTGTAACAAAGCCCACGAACTGAGCAGGGGGAAGGGATTGATGGGAGGGAAATTATCGTGGCACGGTAGCCAAGTGTGGTGGTAGGCGTGAGATTCGATTAGGTAATTTCCTCTCCATTTCTCTGTTTCTTTTCTTCGCTCTTTTACTAACGCGCTGTGAACGCGGCTAAAACAATGAAATGGTTTGCTCACCCTCAACCTCCCACTCCCCCCGACACACCGTTGCACAATGGGCCTTCTTTCCTAATCCGGTCCATTGCCTAACCTGGCTGGCTTTTCCTTTGCAATGCTGGGCATTCGCTGCTGTCAGGTTTTCCTTTCGCTTTTCTTTTAGGAACCCACCATTTTATTACGCTCGTTATATTGCTGCTGCTCCACTAGCTCCACGTGTTGACTGTCAACTGATTGTCTTTCTGTTCACCCTCACCCCTGTACCGCTTACATTCTCGTGGCGTTCATGGCAGTTACAGCCCTCGAATATCCACCAAAATATAAGTGTCGACTTTTTGTGACCCGCAGCACCAAGAACCCTCGAATAAGATAGGAGAAATTGTGTAATAATCAAATCGCTTCATAAATCTAGCTGCTCGGCGAAGAAGCGAGCAAAGCATTTTCTTAATTTTCCCATTTTTCCCCTCGGAACAGTGGCTACCGATATCGAGTGCTAATGGTTACACTTTCGGCCGTGAGAATGAGTTGCAATATTTGCAACAAAAGCGTGCGGCACAATGAATTGTCTTCGTAGATTCGTAAACGTTCATTCTGATACAGTTATTGTTAGGCGTTTAATGACTTAATGATGGACTTCAATCGCTCTGTCGTCCCCCAATAACAATCACTTCACTCGCTCGAAATGACAACAAAAAAACATGAAACGGCGGGAAAAACATTTTTGTAATGAAAATATTTTGAAAACGAAAAACAATATGGAAAATTCTCACTCATAAACAAATTTGAGAAAAAGGTTATTTTTCTCCACCCTCCCACCCAAAAACCCACCTGGTGCCAAGTGTGCCGTACACGTGATGTGGAAAAGATCGTGCACGGTACAATTGTAAAACATTCAACATTTGCCATTGCCATGCACGGTGGAGTAGGCTGCAATTTTACCCACACACACACACATACACTCACACTGCCATTTTCGCTTATCTCCCTTTCACTTCACTACCGATCTTACGAAAACAAAAAGTGAAAAGGCAACGAATAGCTTCTTCTCTCCCTTTCACGTTCGCGTTGCGATGAAACAGTGCGGGCTGTTTTTCCCACTTGACTCACGCGCGTTTACTCTTTCGCACAATTCACTCTCACTCTCCGTTGGAGTTTGAAATCAGCTCGGCTCTCTTGCTTGCAGTACGCGGTTCGTTCCGTTCCGAAAGTGTATACTGCTGGCAGAACAGCGGAAACGAATGTGTTTTAAAATTTTTTTGGTTTTAAATTTGAAGTTTTAATCAACAAAATACAATATAAGAACCCACAAAAGTGTTTTTTTTGTGGATTTTATTATTTAAATAAAATATTTTTATCATAATGAAAAATGAAACTAATTATTTCGTGCATGAAATATCATAAATATCACCAGAATGTGACCAATTTAACACTTTACTGTGACAGTATTGTGAACACAGCGAAACAGCGCTCGTTTACCATCACCTTAAGCACATTTCACCGCACGTGCAAGCGGGAGCGAACGAACGAGCGCACGACAGAGATACAGCAATAGAGAGAGAGATAGAATGCAGCGGGCGGGCTCTCTTGCTCTCTTTCCCTCGCTGCGAGAGCGCAAACTTTCTTGGCAGTTTCGGGTTTCTGCAGGAAGGGGATGCAACGACGGCTGGGCCGGTTTCGAACGGCTGGGCCGCTGCTTTTTTGCTCTTCGGCTGGCACTCAGAGCAGTCGAGAGAAAACAGTCGTGATCACCTCACACGGAGTGCGTGCGCGCGCGCGATATTTCACCGGAACGACAACGACGACAGCAGGCGACGAACGTTCGCCTCGAGCTCTCTGCAACTATTCGGTTCGATCGCATCCGTTGGGCTGGTCCTGCGAAACTTGGCGCTCCCCGTTGGACAACAAACAAACAAAAAAACAGCGTTCCAATCGAGCCCATTTCGCGACGGTCGTCGATCGCGGCGTTGTGCCCCTGTCACCGAAAGGAAAACGGATCGTGTTTTAGTGTTCTGTTTCGGTAATCGCAAGTGAGGTAATAATCGTAGCAAACCAAAAAAAAAAAAAACGGAAGAAACAAACAATGTTGATTAGTGCGTGCAGCAACACCGTCAACACTGGGAGTGTTTTCCAGTGGACCCGTATTTTGTGCTAAACCGCGCGTATTAGCAGCTGCGCATCGTTTTGCGCCCGCGGAGCAATGCATCGCATGCTGGTGAGAAGTGCCGATTTTACTTTAATGAAAAGTTGTCCGTGGGTTACGGTCCCAAAGTAAGTGGGAAGAAGTTAGTTATTGATTGCATGTGTACCTCCAACCCGGCGATGAGAAGTAATAGTAAGTACGCGAAATTATAAGTGATTCCGTGCGAGAAGCGTGTGGGTGTCTATCTAACTTCATCATACGAAAGCGGTAATAAGTTAAGCTGCTAAATAAGCGAAGAAATTCCTGCAACAAGTGGGTTCCAGCTTCGGGTGACAAAAATCCGGCCAGCATCGGTTGGTGCTAGCTGATCGTGCGTCTTTTGTGAAAAGGCAGTCGCTAAAGTGAATCGAGTGTTCTGCACGCAGTAGGCGCGAATCTGAAGTGAAAATTCCTCATCCTCATCTCCCTGTTGCATGGTGAGTGTTCGGTTCGGTGTGTAGTCCATAGCAATGAATGTGGAAGCGCAATTGTACTAACACGATCTAGTAGTTACGGCATTGTGGTTTGCAGTGAATGTCTTTGTTGTTTATCAATTATTTTCTTCTTTCAATCTTCAATGTTTTATACAAAAAACAAGTAAAAACGAATACAATTTAGCAAAATGGGCTCAAAAATCAATGAAAACAAGAAAACAAAAACAAACACGATACGAAAAATAGTGCGTAGACCCTCCATAGCGGCCGCAAGTAACGTGTGCGCGCGTGTGGGTACTTGCGTACTTGTTGTATGTGCGCGACGGCGAAACGGAAAACAACCAACATCGAGAAGAAAACACAAAGTTACCGAAGACGATTACGCAAAAGCACGCCGCAACGCAGTGAATGCGATGATGGTGGATTGAATGATCGACAACAACACACACACACACCGAAAAAAAAGCAAAGAAAAACCAGTTTGAAGTAAAAGGAAAAGTGAAGCTGAAAATGTGTATTTTGCTGGCTGGCTGTGGGGGAATGGGGCGGGAAGGTTCTGTTCGATCCTTACCTCCCAGTGCTGACCTTTTGGCACGCCAGCCAAAACTGTCCCGTTTGCAAGCGTAACGAAACCTTTAATGCATGTGCGGTGGGTGCTGTAATGAGCTGCAATTGGAAGGGTTTACACGTGGCCAAAAGAAAATAAAAGTAAACCCCCCCCCCCCCATTGTGAGATGGAGAGCGTGAGTGAGAACAATACGGAAATGATAAAAGCAAGGACCCTCCTCGTCGAAAGTGTAAAAAACGGGCGCAAAATCGTTCGCTAGTTAGGTTGCTTGCTTGTGTGTGTGTGTGTGCCAAATTGGGACTGTTTGTGTGCGGACAGTGTGGTTCGATATGCGAAAAAGGGGTTCGTTCGCTTTCCAGCCCGGGACATTGTACATGCAAATGTAGTCAGCAAGAGGCCGGAGTGAGATAAATCTCTCATGCCAGCCCGGGGATGGTGGGAAGCCTTCGTCGAATTTTGGTGTCAAACCACTACTTTCTTGCCCTGAAATCATTCTAACAAAACACACACTTACGCATAATTTAGGTGAAAAAAAGAAAACCTTTCTTGTTTCACTAAAATTTGATGCATTTTCTGCAACATACCCGTACCCAGCGTGAGAGACTTGGGAAGCCGTTTTTCCTAAACCCTGGAAATGTGCGTTTCCGGCTTCCGATTCCACCGTGTGCTTGCGTACATTTGCGTATCACCGATTCAACGGGTAGCTCCACGCGGGAAGGCATCCATTGTTTGCGCAGCGTTTTTACTTTACTGCTGTTGCTGTTGCCTTTTCATTCACCTTTAGCAGCTTCGGCAGCTTCTTTCGCGTTTGGCCGCTGACGCTTCCGACGCCTTATTTAACGCCGATTTGTATATGACGTAACGGACGCTGCGGAAAATGCGCCGTTTCTCCGGTTGAAAGACGCTCATTTTTGTGCGTTTTTACAAAATCAATCAAACTTTGATCAAATTTGAAAAAAATCCAATTACTGTTTGAAGCTGTAGCTTAGATTAGAAAACAATAAGTTAGCGTCTCTTTATTTTTAGAGAATGCATTAAAAAAATTTAAAATATAATTTTCAAAATTTAAATTATAGCACAATTAGATCCATGAACAGTATTATAGCAAACTATACGCAATCTTTAATACTAATATAATTCAAAATTAAGTAACATTGAACAACTAAGGTGTTACTAATGTAAATCGAGTCACTCATACAACTCTTTACTAAGAAAATCACGTTTTAAGCAAAGAATTAGAATGTCTTGAAAAAATCCTGAAGGAAGTGCTCTCCATAATTCGCACATCTTCAAGTTTATCTTATTATTTGAACAAATTTCTCGAAATGTATCGATATTATTAGTATTGTTTTGAGTTTTATTTACTTATTTTTATACATAAAACAAAAAAAATGTATATTGAAATGAATGATTGCCGCTAGCACCACTTCTATAGTCAAAGCTGTTAGCTTTCCGATGGCTTAAACTGGCCTTGATGTGTTTTCACACAATTTTAAGCGTGGGGAAAACTACTGCACAGCCATGCACCTTGAAAACACCTTCTAAACGGTAAGGAGGTACCGAAAGCGAAACAAAATCACTATCAACAAAAATTACCTAAACCCCCGGACAGATGTCCTTGAAGGTGCGTCAAGCGCGGTGGCGCACTGTTGCAAATGATATTGCAGGTTTTTTTTCTCTCGTTTTTCCTCAGTCGTTATTGCTACCGTTTGTTTATTTCTCTGATTAATTTTTCTTGCCTTTCTTACCGCAAGTTTTTGTGAGAGTTGACCTCACGTTGACAGGTGGGGTGGGTGGTGTTTTTTTTTTTGCATTTTTTAAAATAACCTTATGACGGCCACAATCGCTGGTAATTGAAATTGTGATGTTTAAGAAATTTTAAAGCTCGAAAATCACAAAACCGTTTTAAAATCTCCGTACAATATTTAGACAAGCTGCTTGCATGCGAAATTATGAACCAAGCAATACTTTCGTATTGGTGAACAATTTCTCTTCGGGGTTTTGATTTTCATGCTTTACCGTGTGCAATCTTCTTCCGAGCATTTGCAAGCACTTGGTGACGGTTTAGAATTGGGCTGTTCGTTTCGGGCCCTTCTCTAAATGCACAGTGCACACACACACACACACGCGTACGCGAAAGGGATCGCTTTTTGCGTTAGGTCCCCGTTTTAGAAGCGCTCGGCATGTATGGAAGCGCATACAAACGCATAAGCACACAGTGAAGGGTAAAAGTGAACATAAGGAGGAGGGTTTGGAAAAACGCAGAAAGGGATGCAGTTTTTCTCTCCCTTTTTGTATCTTTGCACCAGTACACCACACCCCCTTGCATCTTGCAACGGCTCCGACCAGCACTCCTCCTCCTTTTTTGCCTTCACACTGCCTTTCACTGCACCGCCGGGAATGTGCCGGGCCTCACCAGGCACCAATACACCCTATTTTCGTTGGCTGCTTTTTTCGGGCTGCGTTTTCGGGACATCCTATGTGTGATGAAGCGAGTAAAATGAGAAAACGGTTGATAACTAAAGGCCCACACATCAAGGGAATAGGGCGACCACCACCACCACCATCATTACCAGCGACCGGAAAACAGGGGGACAGAAGTGCTGGGAGCAAATGTACGATGAAACCCCGCGGGGAAAGGAGAAAATCTAAAGGCGTGTGATTATCTAATGTGAAGCTGTACTGCCGGTGGGGTGCGTTTTCTTTTGCAGTGGGCGATTGTACAGGAAATGGCGGATTTTGCGATAAAGGTTCGTTAAAGATTTCAAACACTTATGGTTGTAGGATTTACACAAAAAAAAACGCAGGAACGGAAAGGAAGACAAAGCAAATGCGTTTGTGCATCGTTTGGAACAGCTCTTGCTTTCCTTTTTAGGCTGCAGTTTAAGAGTGTGCTAGAATTGATGCTTTTGGGTTGTTTGAACCTAATCAGACACGATATAAGAAACAAATGTCTTTTTTAAGAAGACTTAATAAATTAAATTAATTTCGGATGCTAAGAAAGAGTTGACGAATTCCCAAACGAATGCCAGTTCTTGCATTCAACAGTTGCTTTTAGTACTAGAATTAAAGAGGTTTTGATTCTCAGAACTCTCTTCTTCCTGTCAATGATAGAAATCCTCCCTAATATTGAAATATCTCTGTAAAAGTTAGGTCTTAAAACAAGAACGCTCTCAGGATATTACGGAGTTAAGGAAGAGCTCACGAATTCCTAATCTTATGACAGTTCTTTCGTTTGACAGTTATATTTTGTACTAGAATTAGAGAGACTGTTGTTTTTCGGAGCTCTCTTTCATATCTCACTGCTATAAGTGTCTAACTCCTCGCCAGTATCCAGCCTTATCATATAGACCACATCCAATCTGGTCCAGAAGCGGATCATGCTCTTTTTGGAGGCTACTGGCGGAAAGGCAGTTGGGGCCTCAACTGCATTATGATACATTATGATTCCTTTGCCCTTGATCAAAAGGCTGAGTCCCCCTGGTGACCGTCAACTCCGCCCTTAGGTTAATCCGCCACTGATTGGATCAGGTTGGAGGTTTGTAGATGATCTTCAACTTACTCACACTTCGAGGTTTGGAAATGATTCTTCAGGGCCTCTCCTCAGCCGACGGCCGTCTACTCTATCTACCGTTAAATCCACACCTGAGTACTTCATTACTTCAAACGTCAGCTATATCTACTATTAGTACACTAAGTACTCAAAATAGCTACGATGTCGTGATTTGAGATCCAAAATGTTCGTTTGGTCTAGTGTCTTTCGTTTCGTAGCGAAACTTCCATCTTTCAAAGGGCATGAAGAAATGTAACACCCCACCAGCAGCACACTGTGCTAACATTGAGCCACAAGTGGCCACCAACTTATCTGTTGTCTTTGAAACCTCCACAACCAGCACCGGAAGAATGGTTTCGTTACGTTCGATAGAGCACCGCGGGCTCCGTTACGTTACCATACGCTTGTCTGCCCCCGTCTTTGCCCCGTTCGTGTTTGCACAGACGGTTGAGCAAAATAGCCAATTTCCAAGGTGCTCGAAACGGTGCTCCGATCCAGTCCAGGGAAGTCGTGGTGTAGAGCCCCCCTTCCCCAAATATAGCATCGAATTTGCCTTTTCGCTACGAACTATCGAAAGTGCAGAGTGCGAAGCGTAAGTGGCTTAACCTTCGCTAATCCACTTTCACCGCCGCAACCGAACCATACTACCGTAGTACGGTCCGAAGTGGAGTGGAAACAAACACAGCAAAAGCGAAACGAAACAAAAAAAAAACAACTGTGTGAGCCGCACAATTGGTATGGAAAAAGACCGGAGACCGGACGAAACAGAAAGCAAACCGAACGGAACGGAACGGATGAGGCAACGCGAAATAAAACCGGGCCAAACATAATCAGTTCGGTGCGAACGCTGCAGAACGTTGTGGTGGTGCGGTGCGGTGGCGGCATACGGTTTGCCAGTGGTGTGGTAGTGGCCGCCGTCACTCTCCTCCCTGCTCCCACACTCAGCGCACTCACTCGTCCGATCGAGTGTGCGTGTGGTGCCGCGTATTCTCGTGGGGCAATGTGTCACTCTCTCACATTGTGATGCGACTTTCGCTTTCATCAGCTCGCTTCCCGTGTGTCCACGATACGCGCTACGCACTGCCATTGGGGGGGACGGAATTGCCTGGTGAAAGATCGTCGATCAGACGCTATTGCATAAGCAGCGGCGGCTGCACGTAATCGACAGTGTCTGGCATTTCGAGACGGGGAAAGAGAGAGAGAGGACGAGGCAGAAGAGTGGGCCACGCAACCGAGAAATGTGGGTGAAATTTCTTTCCAACTGGTACTTTCACTCGAACGGATATCATTTTAAATGGTGGCGTTTGTTTTTAGCCGCGAGAGTTGAATGTTTCCAAAATGTTAAACAAGAGTTTTATGTTTCCAGTTCTTGAATGTCTTGAACGTCATCGTAGAAAGGTGCCACGTTTGGCGTTACTAAACTTCAAATACTAATTCGAAAACTAAACAACGTCTCCGACCTTGCTCATTCACCAGCTCAATCAGTCAACAATACAACTCGGGTGTTTGTTTGCGTAGTGTTGACAAGCGAAAGTATTAGTCGGACTGTCGCGGATGGATGAAAAGGAAAGGTTCGGCAAGGGTCGGAATAAACATATGGAACGCTTCTTCCTTCACTGAACGCTCTCTCTGCCTCTCTCTCTCTCTAGCTCCAAAGTGTACGTCAAGTTTTCAATCGAAATGCCATCGTCGGGCCCCGAGATCGAAACGCAACATCTTGAAAGCCAATAGCGAACGTGCGCGTGACAATACGGGCACGCACGCAAAGTGTCGCAATAAACCCGGGGGCGCTGGTGGGTTCCAATGTCATCGTACAAATATCCCGCCCGATATCCCACCAGCCGCACGATCACAACCGTGATCGTGCGTGCATGTGAGTGCCGACGCGCTTCGTATTCGGCATTATTTACAGCTCAGTTTAAGCAACTGACCAAAAAATTTCATCGCATATCCCCCACGCGTACACCCGCGTCGGTCAACGTGCAGCTTTGAAAATGCCACACAATCACGCACGTTTGGGGCCCTTCGAGCACGGACATCCCCCCCACCCTTCCCCTTGTGCTTTCGTGCGTTGTTCTCGGGGTTTTTTGGTGACATACTGACTGAGAGTGTTAACGCTAGAGGTGTTAGTTTCGAGCAGGGAAGCTTGGAGGGTTTTGTTTACCGTCGAAGGTCACCGATTATTCGCTTCCTTCCAATGTGTGTGCTTCCCGCCTCCCACACACACGGTTCCCCGCACGCTTACCAATGCGCATAACGCAACGATCGCTGCCTGCATGGAGGGCATACGCACACACACACACACGCACAGAAACCCGTTCACTCTTCCGAGCTGCCGAGATGGCCCTGAATAGAAGGTGATTGGGCAACCGTGTTCATAGCTAATCATTGATACGATGGATCGTTGATACACAGGAATCGCTCATGTGTGTGTGTATGCGTGAGTGTCCCCCATTTCTTCACAACAAGCCCTACGAATTGGAGGCTGATTGCACAGCATACACGCGTTTGACGAAAAAAAAGCGCCTGTATTGGAATGTGATAAGCGGGAAATTATTCGGACATTAATCGGGACGCTTTCGGGATGGCTGCGAGAGCTGCAGTGTTACACACACATCATGCTAAAGGTTAATAAATAATAATAAGACCGAGCAGAGCGGACGCGAAAGCCGACCAGCAGCCACAGTTTTTGGGGTATCAGGGAATGTGATGGCGATGTCGCAACCAGCTGACACAATGGTTGATACGACCGTGACAGTCGCTGGGTGACAGTAAACACACATATAAACGCATATTGGGGCGTGTTGTGTCCCCGGTTGTAAGTGGCCTTGGGCGTGTACACACTTTACACAGCACGCGGGTAAGGATAGAACGCAAACGCACAGTGCGATCGCGTGAAATCTCCCGCCACTGGAAGTGTGTTTGATGATGCGAGAAAGCGCACCTTTGCGTTATCTTCACCTTAGCTCTTAGTGACTTTGGGGCTAGTGTGAGACTTTAGCCTTACGGTGTCTTTCTATGTAATTTATCGGTCGCCTATTAGTATTATACCGTTTAAGAAACGCTTATCTACCACGCGCTCGTGAAGCTTTCCAGTAATTGTCCACCGAAGTAATTCACCAAATCTTGGACAGCAAATGGACACCACAAACACTCCAGGGATGGAAGAAGGTTTTCTCCCTGCAGGGGTGGTACGGCTAGTTGCGCTTAGCGGTGACCTTGGGTACCGATCATTATGCATTCCGGTTGCGCATGAGTTACAACAGACATGCTGCCCGTGTGCTCTTGAAACGAAGGGTCCGGCACACTACGTACGCGGGTACGCAAAAATGTGTCATCCATTTCGGGTTTAGTTGGATAGGTTTTTAGGTGAAATTAGCTCACGTTGTGGAGGAAAAGGTATGGAAAAGCGAACGGAGCACAAATAGTTCACACTTGTTTGATGATTTTGAAACATGCGCCTTAGTACACGGCGGGCACGGAGAGGCTTTTTTTTCCTCACCTCTGTAAATAACTCGATTGCATGAGAAAGCGTTACCGGCACGTGTTACTTTTGTGGAAAAAAATTATTTCCGGATAACAACGTGCTGTGTTTTGGTCGAAAAAAAAAACGTGATGTGCGCCCTTTTTCTTTTTTGGTTAATACACGTTTACAACGGAGCCCTCAAAGGTCTGAGTTCAAGCTGGAAAGTTGCATTTTATTGTACGTCTAATTGTACGGCGTTACTCAAAAACGCATTACCCCAAGAGAATTACTCTCAAAACTCATCGACTAAGCGTGCTATAAAAATCAATAAGCATATGATTACTAAATGTGTTTATAGCGCTTATGGCTTCGCAGGTATGTGTTCATCATCCACCCGTGGTCTGTTACATGATTTTGTCACCATCTGCTCAATGGCAGAAAGATACACTTTTCACAGAGCCCGTAATGTTGACCAACCGATGCAACGCCCCGATGGAGTCAGGTGGCAGGGCACCGGTAACTCGAACTCGTCTGCCCGAAGTGGACGCAGAGGTGAAAGTGCCTGCCACCCCTATAAAACCGGCCGCAAATTATGCAACCGTCGGCGAATACTTCGTGTTCGTGTTTCACTTTGGCGCATCTCCCAAGCGCACGTCACAGCGTTTGGATGCGGTGAGGACCTCTTGTCATAATATGCAATTGCATGGTGCATGGCGATGTACCGCGTGCTTCTTTTCCCTACTGGAGCGAGGAGGTTTTGTGCAGATTGCGGGTTCCAATGCTCAGGAGCAGCATGAGCGTTGGAGTAGCGAGCTTTGTTAAGTGTTTGCAAATTAGTTCGTAAAAGTTAGTTACTTACTGTGTTGTTTGTGCTATAAACTCGCCATAATAGTAAGTTGGATTTGGGGGTTTTTTGTTTCCCCTTTACTTAGGACTACTTCAGCACCTTTTACTCGGTGTCTTGCGCCTATGTCTTACCTAATAATAAGAGAGTTGCTGAATATCTGTGACTTGAATACTCCGCTGCTAAAAAGTCCAATCTAAGTAAGTGAATGGCTGAGTTGAGTTGAGGTTTGAGCTCAGACTGACACACGCATTATTGAATCATGCATTACTGATTAGACTATGTCTTTGTCTTGAGTTCCCATTCCCAGCCAGACGAGAGTTTAAAGCACTATATCGATTTAGACGTTTAAATCTTTGTGGTGATCTTCTTGAGCATTTTATAGCATCATTTATACATCATTCATGTAGCATTTATCGGATCGGAACTCTGGTCTCTGTGCTACAGAACATTGTAACAACAGAATAACCAGAACAAAAACGAGCATCAACCATGAGCGCACCCTGAAATTGAGACGAAGATTGCTTATCGGGAAGTTTAGTAGGTCAGCCAACAGTTTGATTAGGCCGTCCAACAGCTTATGTGCGGGGCACGCATGAAGAAAGTCGCCATCGGTATTCGCACCTTTTGCCACTTTCTATACGTACTTAGAGCAGGCCATTTGTTATCAATATGGAGCAGATGTGTGTGGTAATACACGCTAAGAGTGCGATTGACGAGAACATTGACGAACAAAACAATGCTCAGTCGCAGAGCAATACTTTTCTCAACTTCCCTTCCAGAGGTCGCTTTATGGTGGGTTGAGAGGAATAAAAAACACACACAACTCAAATAAAGATCAACTAGTGGTTGGTTCGCATCGGCAGAGTACCTGGTGACGTTAGTAAATGTGCTTCATTATATGCTGAGATGACGCCACCGGACCCAAAGCATAACCCGTCCATAAGAACGACCGAGAAGAAAGGGAACAATACGAAACAACAAAAACCCGCATCCCTTCCTCACCGCCCTGTGGCTGTGGCGGTGTCTCCATATAATGTCGCAGTGGTTGAGGCGCCGCCATCACCGCCACCATCGCTACGCTTACAACACCGCACTTTTGCCGCACTCCCAGCGTGGGATCGCTGTCGGCCATGTGGAGTAAAGCTGATGAATCGAAAGTGAAGCGATTATGCAACGAGCATAAATTTCATATGGGGTCTCAGCGCTACACACTGTGTAAAAGTACCTTGATCTTTCCCTCCCCGTGAAAACCACACCACCACCACCACCACGTGCTCCCTTTTTTGCGTCTGTCACACTTACCACTCCACCACAGGCCGGGTTCAACCCTTTCGCCCACCCACCCAGTAGCGTCGGTGAAACGAAAAATGAAAAAAACAACTCCTTCACTTTCCGCTTGCCGATGAATGATCTTTACGTTTCGGCCTGTCCTGCTCCAATGTGTTGCCCTTGCTCGTTCGCTCCTCACGTGCGTCTTTGAAGCTCCCCCCATCCCCTTCACACACACAAGCATGGACATTGAGTCACAGTTGGAGGCGCATACAGCCATTGCTGCAACATTTTGCTTCCACACTCTCTTGCGCTCTCACTTCCTCCTTTCACCGCACATTTTGTCGATCGTGCGCTCGCTCCGTGTCGTGAATGATCGCGACACTCGACCACTCGCGAGTAGGCAAGAGGAGGGACGAGTGAGTGTGTTGGCGGTTGGACGCGTCGTACTGTATTGCGCGAACGTTGCGATCTATGCCACTCTCCACCTAAACCGTGGATGGGGCCTGGGAGACGCGGCGGTGAACATTGGCCAGCCATTGCATTTGAAATCGAAGTGTCGTTTGGTGCCTGGGGAATGGCGTCGCGCGGGGGTGTGGGGTGGCGAGATGGATTGGTCGACGAGTTTTCGACTCAACTAGGTTAAACCGCATTTACTTGACTCCATTTAGCCCGGTACCGAGTTGATACTCGGGAGGAGGTTTGCCTCCTGTGCGTTCTCCCGCGCACACAGCCGGTAAGCTAGATTTTCTCGGCGTGTTCTGCTTTTTTTTTCCTTTTCCAAAAACTCTACACCCGCCCAGCTCAAGCTTCCCGTATTCATCTCGCACCTCTTATCAAAATGTGACGAATACAGCTTATCAATCTGACAGGGCGATATGTTGCGTCTCGCACATTTTGGTTTGGTGTTTTTTTTTTTAAGTGTTTCCAAATGTATTTTTCCTTTTTTGTTTTCACTTTCGCCATCATTTCTCCAGCACCAGTTCGCTATTATTACTTCATTGCTTTTTGCTTTCGCTCCGTGAACACGCTCGTTGGTGTGCGTTATAGGCTGCCCCTACGAATGCATGTATAAAAGACCCAAAGCCCACCGTTTCATTCTCACTTTCACAAACTCCCCACAGCTGCTGCTGGAGCACACTGTATGCGTGCGAACGCATACTTTCTCGTTGTTGTGACTTGCGTCATCGAAAACTATCACGACCGCATTTTGAAGTCGGAAGAATGATGCGTGTCGTCATCGAACAGATTGGAGGCTCGGATGTTTTAATGTATGCGATCTCTCTCCCACTCGAGCGAGAGAGAGAGAGAGAGCGACAGAGGAGTTTGACATCTCTTGACATATTCCGCGTTACTTTGCATTTTTAGCTGTCTTTTGCCCCCTTCTTAGGTCGACCAGGTGATTTTACGTCATCGACAAGTCGTTCGGTGTACAATTTCTCCGGAAACAAATGTCAGATAAGCTGCGTAAAACCCTCTTGTCACATTGGTCCAGTGGAAGGGGGAGTGCCAAATTTGTCGTATCAGATAAGAAACCTCTCCTCTTCACCCACAGTGCCTGTCTTACTCCCTGGTACAAGAAAAAGAGGACGTCAACGATCACCAATGCTATTGCTGGTGATTGGCAAGATAGACCCCAAAGGTTGTCGTCCTCCCAGCCCCCCTCCCGCAACACAACCCAGAACAAATGAGTTGCGAAATGGTCAGAAAGTGATGCATTACGATGAGTGACGATTGTGTACTTGCCCTAAAGCACTGGCGTTTACCGGGGCCACATTCCTACCTGTCACTGTGTACGTACACTGTGCGCACATGTCGCCCAGCCAGGTCTGTCCTATTATTAATAATTAAAATTAAATTTCTCAAATTGTCCACAGCCGAAGATCGCATTTAATCGGCGCGAGCTGCCCTCGGTCGTCATCACCGGGCGTCACCGTGCCGTAGCGTACGATATATTGCAGCCAGCCAGACTGTGGCCTGCCAAAAGAAATTGACCAATATTGTCGTGCTGGTTACGCGTGGTGATCCTTGGGCGATCGTTTCACGTTTGCCACCCGACGTGACCGATCTGGTCGCGCTTATGGTGTGTGATTGCCGAGGTTATGATTTATGTA
>AXCM01009207.1:0-10770 GCA_000473375.1 Anopheles culicifacies | reverse complement strand
ATTTGTTCTGTTCTTTGAACTTTTTTGTCAGGTAATCGTTCAATTCCATTTCAATCGTTTTCAGCCGTGTCTCATCATGGTTATTCGCTACAACTGCATGAAAACAGCTTTCGAGTAAATTATTATTTCAGAGTCCTTTTCTTTAATTATCAGAAAACCCTTCACTAAGTTTTGTTCAACATCATATCATGTAGTATTGACTGGGGCCTGATATTTAATTCTAAAAACTGTAAAACTTTTCTTTTTTTTTTCTTGTGAATGACTGGGAATATTCTTACTTCCAATGAATGTGAACAGCCACAGGGCAAGTTTATGTGGATTTTGACAAATTTCATTAGCTTGTCTACCTCAACGCCTTCTTGTAAAAACTAACGCCGACGGGCCTTACTTAGGAGACCTCTGTTCTAAATAATACACTTACATTTTCTGTCTACGCATCAACAGAATGGTACCATGAATCATTCGCACTCACACACAGCATCATTTTAGCGATAAGCTCCACGTTCGAAACTGTAAGCTGATGCCTGTTTTATGAATGAAATAATAAACCCCTTGGCTGCCCCCTCTTTATTGGGCTGTCTCCAAAGCCCGAGTGAGTGATAATGATCATGGCTTATTAAAAATTCAACCATTTTCATTTGGCACCGGGGCCGGCCCCGGTCATGCAAACAAACATGAATAATTCCTTTGCCCAAGTTTAGCACATCATCAACGCAGCGCTGAGCCTTTCGTCTAAAACAATCAAACTGAAACAAATTGATGTAATCTTAGACGCATTGATTTATGCACATAATGCTCACTATTGAGGTGCGGCACCATTTTGGGGGGAGTTGGAAACGTTTCCCACCGTGTGAAAATAGGCAGCTAAACCATTTTACGGATCCAACTTATTTCCCTTTGGATTTGGAAGAATTGTTTGAAATTGTCTGTGTTGATTCACAATCATTCACGAATGTTATGATTTAGCTAACTTTTTTTATCAATCTCCTAACCATTTTCTCGACGTGGACATCATCGAATTCCAAACTGAGCGATGAATGAAGCAAGATCAGTTCGGTAAAGATTAGCGTTCCAAATGCGATCGCAGCGCAACGTATCAGGCGGATTATCTATTCCGATTCCGAAGCCGACATCGAACAGATTTGAAGGCAAATGTCAACGACCATAAATTAAAATGGGAATAAATTTTCTCCTCCACCGCACTACAGCCGACGTCAAGAGGAGCAAGCAAAACTACTCTTTCATTCGCACGAAGATTGGCCGTGTGTTGCGCTACAGTTCCCATACAGCAAATAGGCAGCCTTTAAGCCAAGTGCCTATCCATACACACGGATAGGCGTAAAACAAAAGTACCCCATTATCGTGCGTTCCCAGCAGTGGATAGTTTCAGTTTCAGCTAATCTGTTCGCTTTCCGCTTATCCGCACAAGATGAGCCCAACATTACAGGAATATGATTAGTATTTCCATCGATAAACGTGACACGAAGGAACAGATGTACGGGTCGATGTGATCCGTGTTGCTGAGAAGAAAGCGACAGCAGCCAGCTCAACATTGTCACACGCCAAAGAAAAGACTCGTCTCGCGTAAAGATGAACCCGCCGCTAAGAGCATCCCGCTGCTCGCTTTGTTTCATTCGTTATTAAATGAGAGACTTTCGACCCACCGCTCTGCTTACGTGCTTTTATTCGTGTGTACAATGGTTTTGGGGGAATTTGCATCACATATTGAGGCATGCTTCTCTTCCGGACTTGAAAGAAAAGAAGCAAAACAAAACACACACAACATTGAAACCAAATTTGTCCAGATCTAGCTGGCAGCGCGTGTGCGTAGGCTAAGTCTCTATAAATGTGTCCAATGTTTCATCATTACAAGGATTTTTACAAACTTCGCGGTATAAGTCAACAAATCCGACCATTCCTCTTAAGTGGATCATATTATTCATCGCATCCAAATATGGAGCAGTGTAACAATCTGCTTCACGGGGCTTTTTTTCTGCTTATTTATTTTCCACTCATCTCGCATAACATGTCGCGCTGGGTCCAACATTTATCAGTTCAACTTTTATTGCACTAACATTAGGTCGCACGTTTCGTCTTACGGGTGTACCAAACCGATCGCCCATTTAGACGTGGCAACTTTTAGTTGAACTTATGCTGAAGCCAAAAACAAAAATTTGTTCCTAAAGTGTCAAAAATTTATGCGCTCTACATTTTTATGACCCATCATAAAGGTGGTCGACATTGAATGTTAAAAAAAAAAAATACACAAAATAACATCCTAATGTGTGAGGGGTTTTGTTTAAAATTTGACCAGAACTCATCTGTTAATCAAACTCGTTCAATATTTTCGTAAACATCTTCATAGACATTCGTGATACGTTTGCACGAAACCATTTAATCGTACGCATGTTGCGCATCATGCATCAAATCCGACGGCCGACGGGCACAGCCAGTGCGTCAAACCGAACCGGGCCGTAAAACAGGAAACTACGTATTAATCGCATTATAAAACCGATAAAGTCCGCTAGATTATGCTAATGATACATTATGTTTATGAGCGGCTGATTGGAAAAATAAACAAAAAAAGCCCGAGACCGAGAATTGTTTTTATAGATTAATTATCCACATCGCCGTGGCATAAGCACCGCGCGCGGGGTACACGACGCGGTTTTATGGTACCGAAAACGTGCCGTGAGTAGAGTACGGATGGGTACTTTCAAAACTTTGTCCACTTGTACTTTTGCCAGCCACGAGCCTCCACTTGACTAATGAAGATGATGATCGTTTTTTTTTTGTTTTTGGTTGTAAAATGATGCCCGACGGTCGCCCATGGTCAATACGGTTGTCCAAATCGTAGACCAAAGCAGTGAAGAGGATTCATTTGAATGAAGTTATGGCAAAAATCGAAAGATTATTTTACAACTTCCAATACATACGTGCGTGCGGGTGACATCATGCGAAAAAGTGTTTCATATCGTTGCTACGAAAGGTGCTGATTTTTAAATGTTGCGTACACACACAGATAACCAAATAAATAACTTAATTATAGCCTTATCCTTTGTGTTGATAAAAAACTGGATCCTGATTACTAGCAAAATATATCCAATATTAACATATTCTTGTTATTATTATACACAAACACAAAACGTGAAAATATTGAGCCTCTAAACCTCACTTTTTTATTTATTTAAAGACATAACTCAAAGCCTAACAGTGTAATTGATGGCATAATAAAGTTTTTCGAAAGGATCCAATAATCTAGAATCAATTTCGAGCCTACGCGCTCGGCTATGGAAACATTTTAATAAGCATCCATAAACTGCGATGCAATTAAATCACACCTTTTGCACTCGACGCATGTCCTGCAAGCAAACAGCCAACAAACTTGTGCCGTACGCCGCGACCGTACGCCGACGGAAACCGATTTATTTAAATACGCTGCAAATCTCGCATTATATTGATTTTCAGTGTAGTGCACCACGCACGGGTCAGCCCGGTGCTATCGGGAAACATTTTAATTTTGATTCAATTAATTTCAATATAAACATCGTGCAACGTCGACAACGACGCACCGTGCACCGCGACCGTAAGGTTATCTTGGTATAAGGATATTAATTTCCGATCAAACCCGCGATCGGTCAGTTGACCATGACTGTTGGCGGGCTTGTAAGAACACATGTTCTCTACTTTCTATGTGTCTTCCATCTACAGGTCTTGTCGTTTTTTTTTTTGCGTTGCAACGCACGTCGCGAGAACGCGATCGAATGCAATCGTACCGAATGCCGGACTGTTGCGGACGTGCAATCTGATCCGTACGTACGGGGATTAACTTTATTCGTATTACAAATCTCATTAAATTTGCACCGCACCTTAAGAGGGTAGCTTTTCTTCCGTGTCCACACAGCGGCACGTTGTGCATCGAATGCAAAACAGAAACGTTGCAAAGTTAAACGGTTGGAAGCGTGACCCATTTACGATTCCTATTAGTGCAACATGATGAGAAGCACGTCTAATGTCTTGCTGGGTCGCGGCATACTTGCGTAAATGATGATCGTACAGTTTGCAAATGGCATTGCTTGATATGATGGAGATTCGGTTTTACAGATGTTAGAAATTTCGTGTAAATTTATCAGAAACCTTGATGTTGCAATGAATTCCATTTTATCAAATATTTATTTATTGCACGCGATTGCTTAACAGTCAATTCTAATGGTTTTAAGACTTTAAAATTGAAAGTGATAGGCCATACCTCTTAAATAACCCAGGGGGAATTAATATTGGGATATCATCAACATATCGCATCTTAACGATTTTCTGGGCATTGTTATATACCCAAATTACTTCGAATAGTGACAGATCTTATAATGAGCTGAAAAAGCGTACAGAGCGGGTTCCATAAGTCGAAGCTTCGTCGATGTTTAGGCATACTGTAGTTTAGAATATTTTTTCGTTTTGAAGCACATAAAATCGTTGATATATCCCCCCTATTCGATAGATCTGGTAATTAATGAAGAGTCCCAGACTTTTCTTCCACTCAGAGCTTCTAAGAAACTTGGTTCTTAACTTCCCTCAAATCAAAGCGAACTTCAAATCAAATTTGGAAGTTGTAAGTCTCGCCCTTGGTGACCGCCTACACCAAATACACCAAGTGATTGGTAAATCCATTACTGGATATTGAATGCCGATTTCCTTACTGAAGCTTGTGTTCCATTGTGACCATTAAGCGTTGGCGTTGGCCAAAACATTGTAGGAAATTGTGGTTTCCTTGAGGTTTTAAGCTACTATCCTCTTCAGAGCATCCTTACCACTTTCAATTACTCATCGCTGTTTGTGAGCTTAAGGCTTTAAATTAATTAAACTTGAACAGACTAGATGAGTACAAGCTCTTGTTATTTATACCCAATGTTCCGAATTTGAGCATTCATTTTATTCTTTTTTATTCAAAAAATAACAGGTTGCATAAAAAGTCCACAACACGCATTTAACAAAAAATTATAAAATTGCCTATTTTTAATATTCTGAATATTCTTGGCAAATAACACAAAATTCTTATATTACTTTAAAATGGAAAAACCATTCAAAGACACCACCAAAATAGAATAAATTAATTATTTATTTGAAAATGTAACTACATTAATTGACTAACTTAACTAAAAGCCAAAAGAGATAGAATAAGGAAGGCTTTTCTAATATTAATGATTAAGAGCTTTTTTCCTCTTTTAACTTTCAAACTGTTACATAACAGTTGCAAGTATTAGTTAACCTACCGCTCATCCGGACGAATGGCATCCAATCGATTCTGCTGCTGACCGGAAATGTGTGGGATTTGTCATTAAACGTCACCCAACCGAAACCGTGGCAGCTGGGCTTTTACTGCACCCAAAATGTCGAATCCAGCTAAAAGCTTCCGACCCTGCCAAGATGGTAAACCGTGCCTAGCTCTGCGTCGAGGTCGATCGCAATAACAGCAACAGAAAAACAAAACCCATACGGTGCGTAGGAAGGGACACTGATTGTTTAAAAGGGACGCCGCTATTGTTGCGCCACGCGACATACACAGTTCGTAAACTGCAGCAAACACAAGTCAAGTAGTGAACACATCGAACAAGAGGCCACATTGATCAATCGATGTGTATGTTGTTTTTCTCTCATTTCCCACCGCTGCTTGTTGATGCTGATTTCGGCCATTTCTACTTGATTCCTCCCGTAAAAAAAAGCAAATGGCCGCCAGACCTGTTAAGTAAAAACTGAACGAACGAGATGTTGTGCAAAAGGCACGCGCCTGTGCGACGCCAGCAGGGTTTCGGATACACCGAACCCGTACAGCATCATCCGCCCGCGCAAACTTGTGTCAACTGTGGTGTCCGAAAGTGGTTCCGTCCAAAAACGGCGATCGCCGGATCATCCGGACCATTTTCGGCTGGGGTTGAACTTCTTTCCTAAATTACCAAACGCATTATTGAGCGTCGAACGCCGTCCCGGCACAAAATGGCCCGGGCCATCGTATGGGAAACGGGCGCGCAAAAGCTTTATAGTGCTGCCAAGTTTCTCCATTACAGTACGGCAGAAGAATGAAACCAAACAGGCTACGTTGGGTGAAACTGAATTTTTCTGCTTTCGTCAAATTTTGATTCCACAGCAAATTTTTGTTTCCAACCAGGGGCATAATTACGAGCCGACACATTTGTGTTGTTTTGTAGGCAAAATCATTCTTTTTCTAAGGTTTAAATTTGCATTCCTAATTGGTACTTGGGGCAGCTTTGGGGATGAAAATAATTTGATCAAAATACGGCGTAGAGTATCTTCAGGCCTTCAATGTCCATCAATGCGAGGATGCGAAGTACACTATGGAGTTGTTGTTCTTTTTAAATTAATTGGCTTTCTTTTCGTTTGTTCAATCATTTTTCATAAATAAACACAATATTTTTAGTAACCATTTCCGATTCTTCAAACTAAAACAGTGCTAACCAAAACTATATGAATACTTTTTTATGATTTTTTTGGAATTCTGAAGAATTAAAAACAAATGTGGTTTGAGTAAATTGCATTTTGATTGCTTTCCATAGTTTTTTGCATTAAAAATGTGTCCATTATTAAATATTTTATACAACAACAAAAAACTACTTAGGGCTGTAGCATAATTGTAGCAAATATGTTATCTAGTATTTCATAATGAAGCGGTTCGGTGGCCGAAGCGCCGGTCTCCGAACGGACAGGACGGAGGTTTGAATCCCATTCGGGCCGTTCCCCCGTACGCAGGACTGACTATACAGGTACATTCAAGTTACGGAAGCCAGAAATGGCAGGCCAAGACCTCTAGAGGTTGTAGCGCCAGAGAAGAAGAAGAAGAAGTATTTCATAATATTCTTGAAACTCTTTAGAAACCACTGGAAATGTTTTATTATTCATTAGGTTTTACTTATCATAACTTTCACCAATATGGTACTTTTCGTGAATTAGAGGTTTTTTACCTATTTATATGATATTTATGACATTTGGATTTTTTTAATTCATGAAGACCGGTCGTATTGTATATTAAACTATTGATTATTAATTATTTCAAAACTGCATTTAAATTGGGGCGGTTCGGTGGCCGAGGAGACTAAGGCGCCGGTCTTCGAACGGACAGGACCGAGGTTCGAATCCCATTCGGGCCGTTCCTCCGTACGCAGGACTGACTTCCCTGTTGGGGGTACATTCAAGTCACGGAAGCCAGAAATGGCAGGCCAAGACCTCTCGAGGTTGTAGAGCCAGAGAAGAAGAAGAAGCATTTAAATCTCAAATTGATAAATAATTGATGTGAAATAAAAATAAATAGCTTACTCAATATAAAAAATTAAATCAAACATTATACCGTCCATAACATAACTATAAGATCACCAATTTTTTAAAACACCAGTTGATTTGAAGAGATAGATATAAATATGTTTACCGTTGGTAAATCTGGATTGTTTCATCATAACAAAGCTACCAAAATAACCTTCCATCATGTGTATAACGATCTCTGAAACAATACCTATAACATATTCAGAGTCTAATTACATGGAGGGAGAAAATGGTCTTTTTGGGACGTAAATTGCTTTAAATGAGTCGGGAAATTAAAAGCAAACTACATATTAGAGGTAAAAATATTTTTATCAATCGATTCAATTCGTCAGTTATTCCAAACAAGATAGTGACCCTAGTTTTGTTACGGTAAATGTAACAAAACAAACAAAAGTAAATGATGCGAAATGAAAACAGTAGCATCAAAAATGTAACATGAACAGGGAAAACTTGACCAAACAATTAAATAAAGATTCTTTAACAGAACCATAACCTATTGGCCTATTTCTGAAGTAATTCACCATTAAATTAATTTGTTGGAATAACAGGGGCATATGTTGGTTTCATTCATTTAATTGCGCTAGGACCAGTCCAAAAGGATTTGCTTCTCAACAACTTTACACAACATTAATTATCATAAAAAAACTACTGATCTTATAGTTATGAGATGAACTGTATTTCAGTAGTTTTATCAAAGGATAATCATACAATTTAAAATCACAAGACTTATGTAAATACAAAATTTACATTCAATCACTTTTTCACTGAGTAATATGCTACTACTATAACAATTATCGGCTAGAGATAAATATGTCAAGCTAATTGTATATTTTAGTTTTATCAAACAAATCAATCGATTAGTTTACCATATTCATTACGATTAACGAACTCGTGCCATAAGCTCCACAAACGCGCACCGTAAGAATGGTTGAGAAATGGAAGCCTTGCAACGATTGCTTTCAAATTACCTACCCAGGCACAGTTACTTCCTTCATTAATGTTCCTACAAATGCTTGGGCGAAGATTTATTACTCTATTGCTAACAAAACCCAATCTGGTGTGGTAAAGCATGCATGTGCCGGTGCCTGAACCAGTTCATCGGTGTTCGAACACTAGACTCCGTGCAAATGAGTCTATTTTGCACATGTTCGTTCCTGCTAATTCATGCTTAAGCGGTTCATTAATAAATTGCCACCATTTTATTAAAGCTGAAGCACACCAGTCTGTCTGTCGAGGCAGTTTGAATTGGAAGTTTGGAAAATTGTTTGTGTGGGTGGTAGGTAGATATCAAGGACATTGCTGTATTGGAAGGTAAATATACATCTCGTTCATTGATCAAGTTGCGGAGAGCGTCAGGTGGCCTGTCCATCCGTGCCGTCCCCTTAAAGCAAGCCCTTCCGAGCGCCCGAGTCTCTTTTTTTGCTTCACCCCCTTTTACGCTATCCCGTGGGCGTCCGACATTAAGGTCTCCGTGTTGCTGGCAAAACCCTTTACGCATCGCCCACACAGCGTACCCATCAACGCGCCACGCGGCTTTTTCATGAATGAAACCATCATACGCAACATCACACGCTGCGTAAGCTTGCATAACCACGAAACTCCGTTAATAGGCAAAAAGGGCTTCGCCTCACCCTATCAGTCACCCATCAATCGAAGACCTAGGAAAGTTTCAATGAAATTGAACGCCACGAGCCTTGAGCCTCATTTGCATCGCCGGCTCGTTGGCTCGCGTTTCACTCTATGAATGAATGGTGGACTCGTTCGTGAGGCTGTCAGTGTGTCCAAGGATTTGAAAGAAAAAAAAAACAAAACTTCGACAGCGCCACTGTCCACCAGAAGTTGTCCAACCCGTGAGCTGCACACGATCAGGTATTCTTGCGACGCAATGTCGGTTGCGGCCCGGCTCAGTCGAATCTGCATACGTATGTGCAACCCGCGCAGGGTGCCAAACAACCACGTTTACCTTCAGAATCGTGCAACACCTCACCGTGGCGCAGTGGTGGCCGTGTTTGAGCAAGCAGGAAATTCAGGGCACCAGCGCTTAGCTAACCGTGCCAGCAAGTCAAGCCATGTTCTTTGTCGCAAAACCCTTCAACGGAACCACCCACCCACGGCCAACTCGCGGCCTGAAGGTCTCGCTGCAGCCCTACAACCCGAAGCGTGTCACCCTTTAAAAAGCTTGCTCCATGCCAAACGCGAGGTCCTCAGACGATTCGGTCCTCAGCTCCGATAGAAAAGCGGCGCGTTTCGTCTCTCTCTCTCTCTCGTCATCCAATTGCCTTACGGTACCGTTGTATAATTTATTAAATCACCTCACCCGCTTCCTTCACACACCCGTCCATTTCCGGACGCAACTTCCACTTGCGAGTGTGCATCGTTAGACCACCTACGTACCCTACCGTTCCGTTCAGTTAGACAACGGCGACACATTCGACCGTTTGGTTGGTTGATTTTCATTCATGAAAAATATTCATTCATCAGTATCAAATCTTCGATGAAGCTGGAGTGCTGGGCGCACGGAAATCCGATGCGGCCGGCGACAAACGCTGGCTGTCCTGTACCGTATGGGCTTGTTTCGTGCGGGGTTTGCACGCTGCACCGGCTTTTTTATTACCGCCAGGTCGCTCGTTGCTGGTGAATGAAATATTTAAATTCAACTTGAGTCGGGTACGGTTTCAGCGTTGCTAGACTTTTGACTTTCGCGCCCATAAAACACGCGCCTTTGCTGGGAATGGAGACATCGAGCGAAGGAGAGAGGCGGCGAAACGTTTGCTAGATCAGCATTCGCTATTAGAAAAACAACTAAGTGGAGTTTGTTTAAGTTTTATCCTATCGTTTCCTCTACGATCACGCGCAAAGGTTACGTGATGGGGTTCTTATCGAATGTCAGATTTTAAACGAAGATTGTAAGCTTTGCATAATTAATCTTTCACTATATTATGGTGAAACGAGCGATGGTTAATCAAACGAATCTTTAAAAGTATACTCAAATGTTTCAAAATAATTTCAAAACAATTTTAGGAAACAAAAACCGTAATTCGTATTATTTATGCTATTCTTGCCTGACTAATCCAATCACTTCACCTGACAACTAGGAATATGCTACAAAATTAGCGTATTTATACGAATGCAAATGGCAACCTCTAGGGAGCTCCACCGAGACCGACAACAAAACACGACTAAGCCACCAATCCGAATGGGTTTGCCCTAAATGGGCCGATCGTTTGTCAAATCCACCCGCCAAGTATTGAAAACCGAAACACCTCCGCAAAATATCGATCACGATCATCGGTTACCCATTGCGTACGGTTAGACTCGCCGTGATGATGATGATGATGATGATTTCCCCTATAACCTGATTTCCAGCCAAGCTCCGGAAATGGATGTCGTCATCTGCTCACGTCTAACGGCAGTGTCGGTGATGAGGATCAGCAACAAGTATAA
>AXCM01009199.1:0-11551 GCA_000473375.1 Anopheles culicifacies | reverse complement strand
AAAGACACACACAGACTGAATAGGTTTTTTTTTTCAATTTTTCCGCTGGATGTATTGTAACCAGCTTACCGAAACGATAATCACAAACAAATCGACCTCAGATGACGCGTTGGAATGTAGGGTCAGCGTTCAAATTTGTATGTTTTTTTGTTTTTCTTTTCAACCAGTTTTGTAATAATTCTCGATAATATTCACATCCGAGCAAGGCATTGTTTTGTGGGCGTACATTTTGTGCTGCAAGCTGTTGTGTAGCAATTAATATTTGTTTCCTTCCTTTTCCATTATTTCAACGTGCACGTAAAAAACGGAAGACCGGATAATCACCTCGTAAACGTTCGTTATTTTTCAAATATGTTTTGTTCCTACCTTTTTGTCACACCTTCAAGCCACTACTGAGAGCACAAAGTTTTTAAAACTTTACAAACTGTATCGTTTTTCTTTTGAAAAAAATCAATCTACTCAAGAAGTATGACATAAAAACAAACTGTAACTTTTTCTTTCATGAGGTGTACGGTAAAGGAGAGGAAGTAAAACAATGGCAAACATGTACATGAACCTTTGTATATTGTTTTCCTTCCGATGTTATGCTCATCTAGTTTTTACTTCTGGAACAGGTGTTGGAAAACTGTGTTTTCAAGTGTAAACATTTGTTTTCGTATTTGAATCGAACGCTTTCTGCACGCCGCCCTCGTTTCCTTATGCATCCATTGCATTTTGTCCACATTGGTTTGCCATCGCGAACACTCAACCCGAAACCACGCATCAGAACTATACTGGAAACTCATAAACAGGTTTTTTTTAATGCAACCGAATAGCAAAATCATCAAAACGAACCACCGAAAAGAGTTTCGGGATGGAAATGGTTTTTCCGGCTGGGGTTTTTTATAGTACTTGGTCGTTCTTTTGATACGTTCACGATGTGATGTAGTGGTTCTCCCGTTTGACCACTGCCAACAGCAGAACCGAATTGGTTGGCATTGTTGGTAGAAGTGGTTGCGCTTGGCTAGTTATGCCGGAAACCCGGACTTTTATCCAAACACGAACGTAAACGCGCAAGTCTAACCCACAGAAAGAAAAAAAAAAACATAACACAGTTTTCCATCTCGCCAACAAACAAAGCCGGAAATGTACGCCCGGTGTATGGAAGCGCAAGATAGGCAGCGGCACCTTTTGCGAACCACTCCGATATGGATACACAACGGGTACACACTGCGGGCAACACCGAACAAGAATCATGAAGTGGAAACTTTCTTTATTTCCCGCAACACCACAACACAACGGCCCAGCTTTGAACAACTAGACTAGAAGTACAGCTGGCAGTGTACGTATCCAAATAATTGCGGGTTCGTCTCAGCATCCACCCAAACCTCTGAAGGAATGTGGCGCAACGCAACAAGAAGTTGGACTGACTCTCGGAGGATGGTCAAGTTTTCCGTTCGCCATTTTCTACTCACCCCTCCCACTAACAGCAGGAGGTTTTGGGGTTTTGAACAACACTCACACACACACACAGTCTGGAAATGTGACAGAGTTCGGAAAAAGATTGCCCGATGTGCATTTGAACATGGAGCGAAACCATTCATTGTTAGACTTCCGGCTTTGTTGGAAGTAACTTACTTTTGCGCCATTTTTCACCCACCGGACCGTATATCCGGTGTGCCAAATTGTGAGTAAGCACAGCCACAAGGATGCATCGTCGGTTGTAGAACGGGATGCTGGCATAAAGCAGCTTTTCCCAACATACATTCGATAGAATGCTCTGTGTCCGGTTGCTAGACGAATTCTCGATGCGTTCTCTTTAAAACGCCTGGTTGGTTGATATGCTCAGCATTGTTAGGCGACTTTATCAGTAACACACGAAATGCTACTCCCACACTACAAAACGGAAAAAATGTTAAACATTCTCGAGCGAATTAAAAAATGTGCTGTCCCAGAGGTTCACAAATAACCTCTGGCCGTGTTAAGATATGCCATGAAATTACCATTATAATGGGGCATCGAACAAGTCCTAAAAAAGAAAGGGATGAAATAGTTTTCACGACCAACTTGAATGTGCAAATTTGGTTTTCAACTCGCCTTCTTTTTTTACCTTTTGCCGGATCGTTTCTCACAACTCCCCGTGCTTCCTTCCGAGATGGATGTACGGAAATTACTTTCCCACCCGCTGGCAGCTGTTCAAGCGTTTCCATTTCCATTTCATGCATCCCACCACCTACCGGAAAGAATCACATTATAATCATTCCACTATAAATATCCCCCTTCCAACGGGTGCCGTAAAATTTCTATGGTAATTTTTATTTCCCGCCCAAAGAAGAAAAAAAATAACAAATAAGGGTTTTTATGATCAAGAATGTTTGTTCGCAATTGGACGTGAACAGTGGGTGCCTTTATTTTACGCCTCTAACGTTGTGGTGCTAATGCTATCTGAATTCTGCTGTCTACTGTTAAAGTTAAAAAAAGAATTCTTTACTAAAAATAATAAACATGCTATACGGTAATTTTGTTTTACAAATTGCATACTTTACGGCGTTTATGGGAACAAGAAATATTACATCAATTATAAAATTCCTTGTATTCAATATCGAATAATAGATAATTATGATGAAGAAGGGAGGACTTCTTCTTCAACTCTTCAGTCCGCTGTAAAACTTCTCGTTGCAACACATTAAAGGTATTTGAAATATGACTAATGGTAGATTCATTTTCCTATGCCTTTGAAGCTGTGGAGATTTCCACCACCACCTGAAACGGACCAAACGGCTGTTAACCATTATGAAGTATTGAAGAGCGTTAACTCTCGACTTTCATATCGTAAAAGCAACAACAAAAAAACCCAGAAAGCATCATTCCCGTTGGAAAAAGGAAATGTAGAAAGATACCTTTTCCATCAGTGAAAACGTCCACTCCCCGTTCTGGATTTGCTTCTGCTTCAAATGAAAGCTTTTCAATGCGGCACTGCTAAGTGAAATGAGATGAGCACCATCCGCCTTCCGGGCGTGCGGATAGCATTAACTTACTGCCGGGCCCGTCCATTCCGGTACTCATCTTCATATTGTCCCGACCCCCTCAGTTCCCCCCGATAGCAAATGTATCGACATCATTTTTCAAGAGTCATAAAAATACATTAGACGCGATAACGATCATTAGCTTTGGTCGTCGTGCATGGTTTGGTAACGGGAAATGGGAAAGATTTAAATAAGCTGACGTAGCTCTCGCTCCGTCCTCGGGTGATTATACACCACCATTGACCGGGTGGACCCGCCGAGAAACAAACGTCAGCGATGCTGGTGGGAAGAAGCAGAATTCCTCACAAAAGTGCATATATTGCTTACCGCTACTCACTTTCTCTAGCGCGCTTCTGGTACGAATGGTGCGGCAAACTTTTACCATAAATTGTTTCCCACTCACAACACTCGAGATGGATTTTTCGGATGCTTACCGCCGAGAACCGATCCGGTCCGGGAGGCAAATAATGGTTCTAAGCAGATCATTATCGGGTTTATTATCGTGCACTGATTGGCAATTGGAAAATGGAAAAGATTGACAATATTTTACGAGAATGGGCGGGAAAGTTTTTCGCCCAGTGTCGAGACAGACTGAAGCATCCTCTCCGATGCCCGGCACACAACCGAGTGTGGTGTGGTACCTGTGCACACGGGTTTGGCTGCTAATATCCATGCCCATCACCGTGGCAAAACAGAATCGAACAGGAAAATAAAAGGAAACGGAAATATGATCTCGTAAAAATTGATTCCATCCATTCGGAGAATCGTCGTCTCGTGCCAAACGTTGTCTCTGTGTGTGCGTGTGTCTGTGTAGAAGAAGATGGTCGATTTTGTGTGTCTGCACCATACGCGGAAAACGTGGTATATTTCGATTTTCCTTTCCTGGCCCGAATAAACGGGAGGATACATCTCGATTGAAATGAACACCTTCTCTCGGTGTAGGTAACTCAACAACTAAAAGCGAACGCTAGACGCACATCATGCCACATTCACATTGAAGCGAAAAGCCGCAATACACACCGAGGGTGGTTTTCATCCAATCAATCCATCCATCCATCCACACGACGACGACGACGAACCGGCATGTGATGGAGGTAGCTAATATCGATAACGGTGATTGCAACTTCAACCCGACCGGTAGAAAGTAATAGGAGCGAAGGCAAGAAAAAAATTACCTCCCCATGAAAATGGATGGAGTTTTCCCGGCCGAGCATCATTTAAGATGGGATACTGATGGGTTTTGCAACAGCAGCAGTATATTGCAAACGCGTACGATTTACCCATTGCCCTCCCTTTGCGAGTAAACGGTCGGAAAAAAGGGAAAAGTTAACTGGCAGATGAAAATGGTTATGCCTATCTCACTGTTGATTCATATTTTAGCAGTTATTCAATACTAGCTGTTGGGGTTATTTCGATTAATGATTAGATAACGAGCTACACGGGTTTGGAGTTTCTGGGTTTGTTTTTTTTTTCTTACAAACCAAATCGAATGCCTCCCATGGTGGTGGAAATCGATTATTGAACAATTTCAAACAAGCATACACAGAGAGAGAGATTGAAAAAACAAATATTGATCATATTGCTCAGCTTGTTTTTGGACGGTCCCAAAATAGAGTATCTTTACCTTCGTTAAACATTTCGAAATGAAAATGAACAATTGTTTTATCTCACATACATTAATACACATTCTTGTGCAATGGTCGACATTGCTGTTGCTAAAAGCTTTACTGCTTTAGTTGATTTATTCACAATTTATACACAACACCCAGGTTGGAAAAAGTGAAACAATCAACCCCTTACAATCGCAGACCGAAAGGAAAATCATCACACCCGCCCCGTAAAATAACGTTCCCGGGTAGAAAGTAATCATAAATTCAATTAAATTTTCACCAATTTTCCCACCCCACCCGAACGCCACTAAATATGAAATTGGGTTTTGGTGAAAAATCATCATATTCCGGGCAACCACGATGTATTCCGCTGGCCACCACAAGACACAAGTAAATAGGAAGCGGAAAAAATCCCCTCCGACAAAAATCAAATAAACAAACCACTTGTGTGCGCCTCCGGGGTCCGTGTGCCGTGTTCTCTAACTGGTACTAAATAATGTTCGGTGGGGAGGATTTTTTTAAACCCCCTTTTTCCACCAATTTCCCGGTCGAATGCTACCTTCCAGGCAAAGTCCGGCATTAATATGAGCCGGTGTTATTGCTGGTGAATGGTTGATGTCTTTCCACAGGAAAATCCCTCCAAACAACAAACGATCAATAAATCATTTTCACACAAGTCTCGCACGTTTCCTTTACTCCCGAAACGGTGACGATAAATTCCAAAAACAAATCCACCCAACCGCGTCTGCTGCCGGCTGCTGTGTATCTGTACGGTGCACACGCAACTGCACTGGTCAAATTTTCCACCCTGGAAACAGGGTCGGAATTTTCCGGTTTCAACGTAGATGAAGCTAGCGCAAACGATACGTACAAATATATACGCAAGCAATTCTCGAGTGGTCACCGGGAAAATCAAATATTCTTCCGATTTCACCTTCCTGTTTCCTTCCCGGGGTGTCGCTTCTCCGAAAGAGCCACTCGTTCCGGTAGGTAGACATAACCCACGTGAACTAATGGAAACCGCCTTTTCTGCGTATGTATGTGTGTTGATCGATGCCAACACTAGATCGGATTGGTAACACTCGCCAAGCGGGCCAAGTGGGGGAGGGAAAACCACTGGAAGGTGATATCGGTCGAATGTGGTGGAAAGCGTGTGCATTCATTCCGCCTCTAAATAATCAATCAACCTCAACTAATCGAAACCTCTTTCTCTTTCAACTCCCGCGCAACCTTACAATGATGGCCGACCATCGATGGCGATCGTACCTGCGGTGTGTAACAAACGGAAAACATCACTCACCCACATCAAATCGTTCGGCCGGCGTGTGCAGTGTTTACTTCGATCCCTATCTGGTCGCGGCAGCAGCAACAGCGGATCCCAACTATCGCCTGCAGGTAAGTGCCAACCGATAAGTGCTTTCCCACCCGTCCCACTTTCCCCTCTCTCTCTTTTCCCCTTAACTAGCGGATTAAAGTGTGTCTAATTGATGGGATGACCTATCGGGCCTCTAGGGAATGGCGGCATGTCCCTTCATTAGCTAATCTTTATTTGAATGGTTTGAGAACGTGTTGTCGTCTCGTGCTATGGTCGAAAATTGTTCGAAATGGAAGGTGGAGTCCTCTTATCATCGGCAAGTTCTCATGCTGCTCAAGCTATTAAATTACATCGTATCGCACAGGTGGAAAGTGTTCCCTTTTTTTTGTACACCTGCATGCAAGTTAAAGGATAACAGGTGGTCTTCATGGGTAGTGATTTAACTGTAGTCATCCGCCGTCGTCGGTTGGCCACTCGTTCATCTTCATCAGCTCGATCGTTATTTAGTTATACGCAATATTGATGGGAAAACTATTCGATTTTGGAACCATAAAGCAATCATCGGCTATTTACTCTTGCCATCATCATTCGCGTGTCCCTTGACACTGTTCGGTCATCAATCCTGAACTGAACTGTGCCACCGAATGTTATTTGTACATATCGCACCATTTTGCTTCAGTGCATCATAACTTGCATTTTTGTATTCGCTACCACCACCATCATGCTACGTTGCATTTTTTGTTGCTGCTAGCTTCTCAAAATGCATCACCCGAATGCAGTCAGGTGGCAGTAACATCAATCAATTTTCGATTTGTCCTCCGCCGCCAGCATCAAAAACGCTAGTGGTGTGCGCACTTCACAAAATAACGGATCGACTCTTCCCGGCCGTAGGAACAGTGGAAAAAAAGACCGTTTCATGTCGAGTGAAAAATTGCGATGGAAAACTACCATCATTTTGGGAGGTAACACTAGTTCCCTTTTTTGTGGTGCCACACACGGGGAACAGTCAGACAGGTTGCTCGTCACGTTTTGGAGTATAATATTGCTGTGTAATATTGTATGTAAGAGACCGAAACAGAGAGAGAGAGAGAGAGAGAGTGGTTTGGAAGGATCGAAACATTTGGAAGCACTTGTCCCGATTGCTGTGCGGGGTTATTTATTTGATACTTTTTGTCATGTACGCCGCGGAAGCATAACTCGTTTGGGTGGTGGTTTTTATCCACCCACCACCACCTAGCAAGGTGAGCGCGCCTGACGGTGGATGCAATTTTTCAGTTGACGTTTTTACCGCACCGAATGACAGGATGACTCGATCGTGAGGTTTTTGTTTTTTTATTCATCGTTGTTATTATGCCAATGTGGAAGAGTTGATTTGTTGCTACGCTACTCATCAGCATCTCGTTTCATTCACACATTCAACCCTCACCCAAACCACACGATTGCAATCAATCCAAATTGAAGTGCCGGTTGCTTCTTCTGTAGAATCCACTCTCCAAAATGTGATTTTTTGCGTGACGCTTATTGGTGGTGCACGTGATTTTTTCTGCTCTTATTTGTGTTTTTAATTGTATGTGTGTGTGCGTGTTTTTTTTTTCATTGTAAATGATTCACTATCAATGTGGTTTGTGTTTTTTTTTCTACTTCCATCCCACTATTTTCACAAACCACCAGGCGTCTCCATCGGTACTCGATCATTGGATTATTTGACAGATGAAATATGATTATTTTTTTGGATGCGATATTTTTTAATGCAATTTTACCTACAAAAACACACACACATATATACATTTTGTTTTGCTAGAAATTCGTAATGCCCTCACGCTAGGTAAAATATAATTGCCACCTGTCAGCAATGAAATTGACTTTTCCAACAGCACAAATTTTGCGCTCCATTTGCAATTTTAACAATAACGAAAAAAAACGTACATACATATACAGCATTCACAAACAAATCTGGCCCCATTATTTCACCCACCCACAGCAGTGGTTCGTGGCAGCAATTAGATTATGGAGCAGGTTTGTTACCTTTTCCTTCTGCAAAACATTTAGCAGCAGCTTTTATCAGCTGTTGTTTCCTTTTTTGTTCCCACCCAACATTTCACATCCCGTTAATCGAGTGGTAGGAAATGAGAACAGTAGGAAAATTCGCATAACAGATTTATTTTCAGTGAAAAAGAAAATAAAAATGTGTATAGGAATTTGTACCACCACCACCACTAATGGGCTAATGAAAAAGCTAGTTGATGAATCGATTTCCCTTGCGATAAATTATTACTGCGCTCGCTAGCAAATGGAAAAACTGTGAGATGTATTTGCATTATGATTGATCGATTTCCTTTCTGCGTGCTTTTTAGTAGAACACCTCGGGGCGTCAGTACCGATGAAATTATTCATCAATCAATGAACAATACGCGTCCGAATGCGTTCGAAACCGTTGGTTGGAAAAAAATGGACCACTCTCTGTTGGTTCGGTTGTTTGCCTGTTTTTCTTCCTATTTATATATTAACGAACAATCGGGGAACGTCTTGGATGGGAAATGAAAACAAATTTGTCTTCGCCGTTAATAATTTCTGACGCGGAACCGACATCATAATTGAGTTCCGATTGTCTGCTTTCGCATTGTCTGAGAAAGTTCGTGTTTTCCCGACGCACCGTCTGATCGATGGTGCTCGTCAAAAGATCAAAACCAACTAAAACTAGCCCCGTTTCGGGTGGGGTAGTACACACTGGCACACGTTAGGCATTTTCGTGGAATAAATCTGGAAGAGGAGGGAAATAAAAATCCCATCCCAACTAAAGCCGAAAAGCTTGGAACCGGCAACGTATCGCACAACATTTTCCCGGACGTTGGCAAAATCCATTTCATCTTCCATTAGCTTCCAACCGTAATTTGATTCGGGATTCCAATTCCATTCCATTTCCAACCTGTGTGTCTGTGTGTGTGGAGTTGGGGGAATTGGTGGATGAAGCAATTCGATCAGGTTGCGACGACCGATAACGCATCGATGCGTCGGTATGGCCATGTTTTTCAAAGTGCAAGTGAAATAAGGACAGAACATGTGAGCGGAAACATTCTCGCATGAGCACACATGATGCTAACCCTGGCCAATTCCCCCAGCTCTCGGGATGTCTGTACTTCTTTGTTTGGGTGAATTTATGTATATAGTGTGGGTCCTTGCATGAATGGACGCTCTCTCTCTCTCACACATACATTCTCACACATTATAGCCACAGGACGGCGTAGGATTATCTACGCAATGTCGCAAATGTTCCCGCAACACACCACCAGTCCGGATACGGATGAGAAGGTGTGCACCCTGCTGTCGGTCTGAGATTGTCCCATCGTCGTCTCGGCCGACAAAATGGGGAAATGGAACAATCAGCCTCACATGAAATGCAATCAAATTTGGAATCAATTTCAATTCCAAAACCACACTAACCTACCCAAAACCTGTAGGAGATCTGTCTCCTCGTTGCCGCACTTTTGTCTCCATTGTCGGCCAACTCTAGGGGCTTTTGTTTCTACAAATACCGACACCATATGTGAACATGGAGCGTACGATCGAGCCAGTTTGCTAGCAGTACAATGAGCAACTAATGCCCACCGAAACGTCACTTTCAATGTGTTCACGTTGCCAGTCGCGTACGGGTTACGCGTTTCGTTTCAGCTATCTCCAGAGTGCGCCTTGGGTTGGTGATGAATCTGCTGCCTCCAGCTAGAGATGCCCTAAATGCAACAGGAGGATGCTAGAATTTTATCATGATCTGGAATCGTTTGAAAATGATCCGACACATGCCCCGGACCGTGTGAAGGGTGGCTTTTGGGCTGTGAACCGTTTTGGAGACTAGCTGCCCGCTGGTTTCTGCTGCAGTACGGCACAATGAAAACAAATTCAACCACTTCACATATTGTGTGCACCCTAGTACCGGTAAGGTTTCGTGTACGATGCATTCAGAATTCCCCCATTTCGGACACCAGCCATCCGAAAGTACCATCGAACCAGCCATGATGGTGGCCGCGAAAATCTACCTCCTTTTGTAGGCTTTTATGTGAGCGCTTACACACATACACGCGGCCAATCTCGGTGCGTTAAATCGCGATGTACGGCCGTTGCTAAACCCATCCAACTACGGTGGAATTCGTGATGGCTGCCGACCCATGTCAGGGCGTCTAAAATTTGGTAAATCACGGACATCGTTTTACCGTCGATTAGAAGCAATTTCCCGCTGGGATAGCGATCGAAATATGGACGGTTCGGGAATA
Source organism: Anopheles culicifacies (assembly GCA_000473375.1). Taxonomy (NCBI): domain Eukaryota; kingdom Metazoa; phylum Arthropoda; class Insecta; order Diptera; family Culicidae; genus Anopheles; species Anopheles culicifacies. The sequence goes on along the minus strand of AXCM01009199.1, from coordinate 1,356 downwards.
GAGTGTGATGGTAGGTCATGGCGGGTGGGTTGTCGGTTCACGAGCCCCCCCCCGCGGTGGTAATGGCGAAGCGAAATGAATGTATGTCAATCGAGCGGCAGCATGGATCGAATGGAACCGGGGATAGACTTTCGGGTCGGGTTTCTTCGACGAGGCATATTAGATGGGTTTTACGCTCCAATAGCTTCTCGAGGTGGAATACAATTAACCCTCGGTGTGCTCGATGAGTTTCTGGGGGATATCGAACACGTAAGGACATGCTGTGGAAGTTGGGAAATTAATGTATACGTGTGGGCATAATTGAAAATGTCAATACATTTGAAGGGATCGAATCAATCAGCGGTGATGTATTTGTATAATCAATTTGTTGAAAGGGTTTAGAATATGGATGCTGCTGACATCCGAGAAGGTTCCAATTTTGACGCGCTTCGTATCTGCAATCTGGACAACTAGACAGCCAACTCCATGAAACGTGTCAACGGCATCGAGTCTGAGCGCTATTACCCGAAGGGAAGCGAAAATAATAAATTAGCCTTTGCATAACGTAACCAACAACTTTTTTTGTTGCCTTTTTGTTTGTGAGTTTACGAGCTTCATGAACTCATGAATTAAACAACCACATCAGGCAACATATGCGAATAAATGCTTTGGTTATTCGGCTGTCCTCACACAGAAGAATGAATTTAATTAAAGGTTAAAGTTGAGGAAGCTTTTAAAACAAAATGGTTGTGTAAAAAAAACGCGTTATTTAACAAACACGCTGTACATTGCGTTTCTCCTCTTCCAGGTAATCGTTACACACACACACCTTATTAAAGCACACATGTTTAAACGATAAAATTAATTATTCCTTCATAAAACCAAATGTCCCATTCTATAACAGTACTTAATTATCCATTTCTCTCTCTCTTCTCTCTCGTTCCATCTGCGCTCCCTACTTGGTGTTTTGTTTTTGGTTTTGTTTTTGTGTTGGATTTTTCCTTATTATGCTAATATTGCGACACATACACACAGGCTGCTAAACCAGTGACGGAGGTTCAAGCACAACCTACCATTTTGAACGTAAGTATCCAATTCATTTATTTCCAATCTGATTATTGAAAATATCTGATAACGCAGGTACATTACTGTTTATACACTGTACGGGGAAAACTGTACTAAATTGAGTAAGAAATGCCGGTAGCTTTTGTGGTTGACCTTGGTCTAAATCAGTGCTTCTCAAAGTGATCCCTAACGTCCGAACACCCGCGTGAATCAGTGGGCAAAGGGAAATATTTCATAGGCGCTATTTGAAATAGTGTGTAATCCAACAAAGTAGTATATTAATTTGTATTAAAAGATCTTTTTAATTTTCAA
>AXCM01009194.1:0-13693 GCA_000473375.1 Anopheles culicifacies | reverse complement strand
TCGTACATTTCTAAACAACTCCGTACATTATGTATCAGGAAAAGCAACGAGCAAGAATAATAAATGATAAACTGTAACTTCTTTTAAGTTAGTAAAGATACTTAGAGTAATTTATCAGAATTAAAATATTAGGAAAAAACATACTAAATATATAATAAAAATGGTAATATTTCTATAACACAACTCCATAACGAACAGTCGAAAATCTAAAAATATGTTTCGGAAAACTTAGCCACTAAAAATTGTGTTCTAATCTCGTTAGCAATTTAATGTCAATTTTTCTAAACCCGCATTTCCCACAGGAATGCTCCAAACCCCGGCGGAATATTAATCACCAAAATTGCGACATCATGGATAAAAAATTAACGCGAATAGAAAAGAATGATTCCCCTCTAGACAGGGGAATTACCAACCCACAGCGTATTTGCATTGGCAAACGGCAAAATCCAACAGAAATGGATGGCACAATTATCGGTCGCCTTTTCAAAACGGCAACCGTAAAGCTTTCCAAAAAGGGATCGCCAATGGTATGGCTTAAGACTGCTGCATTCATTCCTACTGCCACGTGGCTTAGAACGGGAACAAAATTCACCGGAAAAAAAAACCCCAACGCCCCAACCATTGTGCAGACATTGAAGATTGCATTGAAGAAGATGGAATGAGCACATTTATGCCTTTGTTGCTTATTTTTAATACCCTTGCCAACAGTGTGGACGTGCACGGATGCAAAACAAAGCAAATGTCATAGCGAAACACATCCTCCACCGAAGGAGCTAACTTAACGCATTCCGTTCATTCGCTTCGCAAGCATTTGCAGGCAGGAGATTTATCCGAAAGGACTCAACTCGCATCATCTCATTCAACCACCGGGTGGCGTATGTTGTTTGTGCTGCTTCATGCTTAACTGCGTAGTAGCGCATACTTTTGTTTCACCTTCGAACCACACGGTTCCTCACGATTATACCCGTTACTACGGCAAAACAACGGAACAACGTAACAGCGGGCAAAAGCAGATAGAACGGTAAGATGAGCGTACTTATCCGGTTTTCCACGAAGGCGTGTATAAAACAAAAAGAACTATATCAGAACCACCAGCGAACGGATAAATCTGCCAACAATGTGCTCACTCCATATGGTACGTGGCAAGATAGGAGGAAAAGTTTCTAAAAATAGACTCACTCACATGTTGCCCTTAGAATGGGACAAAGTTGATGATGATGATGATGATACCTCATGCTACTCATCCCTTTCCGGCTCCACCAATCCACCAACAGTTGCTGGAAAATTCAATAAAAAAAAAGTAAAGTTCCACGCATGTTTCTCTCCTCCCTGTGCAAATAATCGACTTGATTGAGACGAAATGAAAATGGGAGTATGGATGGGGCAGGGAAGCAGTCCCCGAAGACTACTTGCACCTCCCACGGACACACGGACCCGAACAAAGAAAACCTCCGCCCGTAAACAATGTTGCAGGAAATGTTTTTGTGGGTTTGTCTGCTATTTTTGATCTTTTGCGCAGCACGGCCGGCACTCGCTCTGTTCCGTCCCATATGGTGTGTTCCGAGATGTTTTCAAAAGTTTCCAACGGACGAACAAATTAGTGTGTTAGCTGCTACTGAGCAGGTTGTTTGAAATTTGGCAAGCTTTATCGATCGGTTTTTTGTTGATTTTTTCATTCATTTGAATTTTGAAATAGCATGCATTTGTAATGGAAGCTTTCGATTCGTAAGATAAGCTGAAGGGAAAGGCTTTGCTGGAACAAGTTCCAAGGGAGTAAAGAATGCTTACTCCATGCAAGCGCAATGCGGCACATGCAAATGCAGGTGCATTTGCATTCTAGTATTTTTCTCCGAGAAAAAAAAACACACAGATGTTTTGTGTAATGAGAGCGAGGAAAAAAACATACCATTATGAGGAAATGGGACCTCCATTAGCAGGTCACGTTGTGTGGAAGAATACCTACTAGTTCTCGGTAAAAGGTTATTCAATTGCAATATAAAAATAATCACAAACCTGAAGCGTAACAAGTGTGCTTTAGGGGGAAAAATGTGCATCCAATATCCCGTAAACTACCCGCAGTTAATACAGAATTGTTGCTTACTTTTATTTGAGTTTTATTTTACAATATTTTTCGCAGCATACCGTAGCACAATAGCTCAAGCACGGCGAAAACTCTATAATGCCATCATCGCGCTCCGAAAGGTACCCGAAATCCATAAGGAAGGCTTTTCCGCTTCATTACGCGCCTGCCCTGCTTTGCGCGCGACGAACAATGGACGACCGGCACCGGGATAGGCGATTGTGTGAAGTGCGAGTTTATGCGCTGCGTGGGCAGCGTAATAGCGTCTATCGTCAGGCCCCGTGCAACACAGAACGCTTCCGTGGCTTCAACGGGCCGCTACCCCGAAACGCAACCGTTGGGACAATATCAAATCCAATCTCCACGAATGCGCGCGCGTAGGTGGACAGGCACTGACAGCGGCACACGCTCCACTCTCTTTCGGTGTGTGTGTGTGTGCTGAAATGGTGGGGCGAAACGAGAATTAATTAGAGTCACATATCCCCCCGCGTCCTCCGCGCTTCACATACCCTGCCACGTCCAATAGGTTGGAGTTACCGAAACTGAAGCAAATTCATAAACATCGCATCAGTATCAGGGAGCCGTGCAAACAGTAGAAGCTCTAATTTGAACATACGGACACTGGCACAGGACTGGGACGGCGTTTTGTACGTGGGATTGTGCTGAAATTATTAATTGGTTTCGGTTTGCGTGGGTTAAAATGCATTTGCTTGATCCGATGAGCAGTAGTGGGCGCAATTTTCTAAAAACTTTAGAACCAAATGAAGCTAATGCTATGCAACACAAGCTCAAATGCACAAACTGCACATGTACAGACAGATGGGAGAATGAAATGTGGAAAAGAAACAAAACAAACCCTACGTGAGTTTTAATATTCTGCAAGCTCTGCACAGCGCGTGTTCCGTGCGCGCACACTCCTTTCCAACCCAAGCCCGAGCAAACGATCCAGTCAACCAGTTTGGGAGGGGGTTTGTGTGTAGAAGAATTTTCCCCTTTTTCATTTTCCCGGTGGTTAGAATCGTGAAAGCTTCGTCCACATTGCCACCCCGTTCCGTATTGGAAAGCTTTCCGAACGTGTAGGGCGTCTCGCCCGCCGGGGAGTGGGCAACGCGAAATTCTAACAAATTTTGTGAATGAAAGCTTCCACTGCGTATCGTTCTCTTCGTTTGACCTGCGCGCTTTTCCCGCTGCCCATACACACACGCACACACAGAGCACCAGCAGGACGGAAGGTTTTTGAATAATGTTGAATGAAACGGAACCTGAGCCACGTTTGCGTTTGCGTGCTAGATGGAAGATTCTAGCTGGGGAGCGGATTAATGCTTGCGGAGGTAATGCTACTACTATAAAATGAAGACGATCCAGCCATCAGCTTGGTTGATACAAAGCCGGACTGGTTGGCCGGAGACGAGCGCGGGGCATGGCAGTAAAATCCGAACCCCCAACGGTTTGAATGGCCGTTCGTGCAACTGTCGTTGGCAAACAAAACAACACCCACTGTTGTGTTGGCCTTCAGCTGATGCAACAATTCAGCAGCAGTTTTTTTGTTGGCCGTACGTAACAGAAATTCTAAGAAACGCCTCAAACAATAGTGCTAAAAGATACATAAAATTAAGACGCCATTAAGCTTAAACTTGGCAACGCAAAAACCTTTTGGTTGGTGCTCAATGAAAATGGCACCGTAGCGTAACTAATTCAACATATTATTTTATGTCAACCAAGCTTCATTCCAGTTTTTGGCATGAAACTCACACAAACATTTTTAAATTTCATTATTTGGACAAATGATCTTCTCAATGGAGGCGCCCGGTACATGGAGGCGCCTGGTCGTACGTTTGCCATAAATTCTACCACAGGTTCCATAATTTATTCTAATGTCCCATTAAGAACTCGGTGATGCAGCAAGAGACCCTTATTGAGACTACATTTATCTTCTCGGAACGGCAAACGAACAAGAAAAACAAAATCGATACACTAAAAGCCGGGGGAATAAGGCCGGGCATTCTCTACTGTCAACAGTTTCCAACCGTGGGCGTTGCGTTTTTTTTTTCTTGTTTGGTAAGAATGCTTCACTGGCTACCATTGCCAGTGGTGAAAGAAACGGGCAACGGGAGAGAGGGATAAAAAAACACCCTGATTTCATTGACGCGCCCGGTTCGGAAATGGCTTTGGTTAGTTCGGGGTTTTTCGCCCGAACCCTGCAGGAGAGTTAAAACTATTTCACATTGCCAAACCTCCAAACGATATTTGGGAGCAAATGAGAGAAAAGTAGCTTATAAAAGGACAGAAAATCGTGCATGTGTGCACAAAGGAAGAAGTGAGTTCCAAACATTTGGGCAATCCCGGGCGAAAAAGGGACAAAATCTGCAAACGTCATCCGGTGACGGGCAAATGCAAGAAACGACGCAAATCAGCTCTGTGCTAAAAATAGAAAAGCATTCCCCGTTTCGTTGCCGACACCTTCTCCACCCGGCAGGAAAAGAGTAAACGCCTTCCCTTTGGGCCAGTAAAACGGAAGCTTGCGAGCTTTGCGGTTTGGCCATGTTATCGTATGGAGTGTTCTCATTCTACTTCGGCATCACACGAACCTGCGCCATGGCCAATGATTTGGTTTGCGAAAGCGGAAGCTTACCCATCAAGAATGCTTACCCCTGACCGAACGCTTTTTGAGGCAGGCAATGGAGCGTGCAGAAAATAGGACGTCATGAAAACCACTCCACCACTCCCTGACTCCCGGGCCTGTCAGAACCAAAGCACTTGGGTCGCGTACGAAACAAGTCTCCAAACGCATACAAGCACACAGCGAGAAGAAAAAAAAGCACCAACACATAGAATCGAGAGCTTTCGATTGGTACTGCAAATGAAAGAAAGCTCCGAAGGTATGACGTTTTCAGTTCCACCAAAAAAACACACTCCGAAAAAAAGATGGTGGACGGAGAACACAACCCGGAACTTTGCTCAATGAAGGTACTGCACACTGCGCAACACAAAAGCTTCTTTTCATCAGCCGGATTTCGTGGAACGGAAGCGACAAGGGTGACCGTGTCCGGGTGGGTGGGAAATTTCATTCAAAACGTGTGGGCGACTGACCCGAACACAATCTGACACGAAGCTAACACCAGCCGAACCCGAATCGGCATCGGCAACGGAAGTCTATAAAAGCAACCAACGGTACGCGCTTTTCCAACATTCGTGCTAGCAATCCGTCTGCGAGACGTTGTGAGACAAAGTCAGCCCTCCGCCACTAGCTCGGTGCCAGTTAGATAAAAAAAGAAGAAACGGTTTCGATTGCTGATATCGGAGCGGGCGAGAAGGAGTAGTTGGATCAACCTGTGGGTTTTTGATCATCCCGAAGTGAGACGTCCCGAAGTTCGGTCGTGTGCCAGTGTACGCCGCGCACACGCACATTTGTGCGTCGACATTGCAGTGTGCGTTCCGGAACGGGCGTAGGTGTCGCCGAAGGGACGAAAGCAGAAACCCGAAAACACCTACGCACGGGATTGACCGTGTGCACCTTCCAAGCACTGTTCGGACGTTGTTTGATTGCGACCAGGTCAGTCAGTTCCCGACACTCGATAGGATCAGACACGAAACGTTAGTAGTGATTGATCTTGTACCAACAAACAGGAAGATATTGCAGTGTGTTTGTGCAAGTGAGTGTATGTGAGCGCCCGCTTGTTGAACAAAAGTGAGTGATATAAGAGACTTAAGTGAAGAAGCAATTTTAAATAAGAAACAAAAACAGTTGACTCCAAAGTTCTGAGTGATAAACGACACACAAAACAAACCGCTGTGTTCCAAATACAGCTCCACATCAAGTAAGTGTTAGCCATTAATCTTCAACAAAAGCAAAACAACTAGCAGCACTCGCTCGCTGTATTTTCGTTCCCATTCCCCCTCATAACTCACATCGTGCTCCCGGTTGACCCAATTTTATGCATGCTCGTGTAAGCAGCACTCTGCAACTTACCCCACAAAACCCGCACGATACAGAAGGGGGAGCCCATTTGGTTTGGAAAGCCGCTCGTAAATGTAATTGCTTTTGCGCTAGTAAAGCTCTGGCTGCCTATTTTTGCAAACCCCTGGTTTTGCGAAAACGTTCACCACCACGTCCGCCCCAGCTAGCCGGAAGCAGACCCAGAGTGTTTCGGTCATCGCACCTCGAAAAGCCAGTCCGGTAACCAGGCCTGTGTTGACCTGTTGACAGGTAATGTAGGTCAAATATGGATTCCGTCTCGCATCGGGAGGTCATAGCGTGTTCGCACACCATCGTGCGGTTTGCATTCACCCTGCAGTGCAAACATGCACACAGATAGCGCTCCTGTGTGACACGCTACACTGCACCAATTGCCCGTATGTCCTTCATAGGCTGTTCCACCGTATGTCCTTCACGGATTTTCAGGAGCTGCAGCACCAGCTCAAAGTAGCGAACAATTAAAGCATTCTGCTTCCGTTAGCAAATTTGTTCGGCTTAGTGGAAGTCCCGGTCACACGGTTGACGGATTGCTTTGTTCCAACCGGTTTTGTGCCACCGAAGCTGTAGCGGGGGAGGCTGCCAAAAATAGACCGAGCAAAAGGAACAACTGTCAATTTGGCAAGAATTTCTTCATTCATTGCACACCAGTGGAGCACTTCATTCACATCGTCTCTTTTTTTGCCTTCTCCTCCCAGTGCTTCCGAGTGCCCTTGTGGGGTGTTTGTGTAACGAGCTCCTTTTATCCCAGCTCGGCAAATAAAACGCTTCATTTGCCCGTGTCCTATCTGTGCGTCGTTCTCTTTCGATCCTCGAATTAGATTGGTACCTAGCTTGTAGCTGCTAAATGAAGCTTAGATGTGTACAAATCCGACTCCGGCAATTATCTGCGAGCACCTCGGTAGCAGCACACCCCAGTGCACGGATTTATTTGCCAAAGCCGGTCTAATCGCTGTGCCGGTCCCTTCTTGGTAGCTTGTCGCTTCATCTCTGAAGAGCAAACAGATTGCTGAGCGGCTTGAAATCGTAATCAGCGATCAACCTATTCTACCTTTCCGCTTTAACTCTTTTCCTGGGTGAACTGAACGAAGAAAGAAAAAAAAAAAACGCTGCAAATGAAAACGTTAATTGGTTTGACACACAAGGCATTCCAGTTTCAAACACAAACCTCGTTAGCGTGAACGGGTGAATATCCTTGGGGTTTTTGTCCAGCAAGGTTTCAGGAAGCGCGACCCAGGCCGAAAAAGCCACTCGTCACGTTTCTGCAACAGATATGACCTTTCACGACCCGGACAAAATGGCGACGGAAAGCCCGCAACTCGTCCATCTACCGTCTCTTTGTTGATGGGATTTTTCAATCCGATCCTGAAATTCAAACCGACGGCTACCAATAGGCTTCAATTATGAGGGGTTTTTTTATTGGGGTGGGAGAATAATTTTATCATTTTCCGAGGAAAGTTTTTGACACGTTTTGTGTCCACCTCCCGAACCTCCTTCCTGTGGTTCGTGTCATTGTGCGGTTGTACGTGGAAAAGAAAGGGGATAGCTCCGGTTATCCATCAAACGATTCCCAAACGCTGAACCCTAGTATAAGCCGCCGCAAAAATATAGATCCTCTTAAACGCAAACACACAGAAAAAGGTCGGTTCGGGTTTTTCCTTCCAGGCATTCAACCTGTCGCGCCGGTAGAAAATGAAATTTACCGAGTGAAAATTATTTCCCCTCCTCGTTGCTGGAAAGCGGGACGAGCTTTCTATATCGACGCTTCCCATCGCAAGCTTTCATTTGATGGTCAATGGTGAAGTGAACCTTCTGTGATGTTAAGATTAGATTTGTGCACTTGTTGATGATTTGTGTTCGTTCAGCAGCACGGACAGTATTCCAAGGCGAACAGAGAATTCGAGACGGAGAAGAAAGACTCTTTGTCAGCTTTTCTTCGGTGGCTGTGGGTTTTTTTTTTGCTCTTCTCCAACTCTCCAACAGCTTCAGTACACAAATTAATAAGATAAAGTGTCCTGATAAGAGCCCGATCCGGGCCAGGGAATGGGAGATATTCGCTAAGCATTTGACCCAAACAGGATAGGGTTACATGCCTTCTGGTGAATGTCAGAGCGAGCGTGTCTCGGTGTGCCTTCTTCCATGGCAAACACGAATTCCAAACCACATTCACGGTAGCACACTGAAGGTCATCTTGAGAGGAGTTCTCTTGCTTTCACCAATCCCATTTTCCTGCAGCATCGCCGGTGCCATATATTATCCAATGTCCTTGCCAGTAAGACACCACTGTCAACCACTGTGGTACGTCTTTCTTCGGATTATTAATTTAATATTCCATTCCAACCGGCTAAAAGCGGCTCCAACCGACCGTGGCACGTTGACGGTGCAACAGCAGGAAAAACCACACGCACATTCCGTTTGCAACGCAACAATAGAAGCAATACGCCAGAAGGGTTACGTTAGGGAGAGACAAACTAGCAGCTCTCGGGCAAAACAATAAGAAATGAAGACAATTTTCCAGAAATAGTATTCCGCCTTTCGGGCGAGATGTATCGAACCGAAACGGAAGGCGACACCCCGGGGTGAAGTGAAAAGGAACGGAAAGCCACAGAGAAAATTGTATCCCATTTTGCTGGTCTCTTATCAGCCGCCGGCACCATTCCAGTGTCCCATTTTGAGGTGGATGAAAAAGGGAAAAATAAAAACGCAAAAATAGTACTTTTCCCCCACCCCACTTCTAGCGTTATCGCTATCGGATCTGCTACCATTCGAAATAACAACCGGTGGCTCTCAGGGCTACTCAATCCACCTTCCTCCCGCCCTCCCTCTCGTGAAGTGTGAAGTGCTGGACAGCAGTAATAGCAAAGCGGAGAGGGCAAAAAAAACAAACCTCTCGGAAAAAAAGAAAGGAAAATAGAACCTGAACGGCACGCAAGTGTTCGACGGCGCGCCAAAACAAAAAACAAGAAGAAAAAAACAAGGGCACCAACTTTTGACCGAATGACGCAAGTGAACCCTACATCGAAAGATAAATGATAATGATTATGGTCAAATAAAACTGTGTGATTCATGTCCGCATCAGCTTTTCCCGGGCGGCGCGTCTCCGGCATGTTTGTCGTCTCAATCCCGAGAAAAGTCACGCGCCTGTATGCCTATGTGTGTGTGTGTGTGTTTTTTGTGTTGGTTTTCCGTATCGCCATCTCCTCTTGAAACACGCGTGGTAAGTTTTTCCCTTCCGCACCATGTCCAGCATTTCCCGACGCTTTTCCACGAACCAGTTTTCCAGTACCACGAGAATGCGGAGGCAAAAGCGCGAACCAAACAAAGGTTAAGGGTTACCAAGGTCTAACACCCGAACCCTATGCCCGTGGTATCCAAACCGGACGTGGAAAAACCGGCCCCAAAACTGAAACCACAAACACACACACACGCTAATCCGGGAGAGCATTTGGGGCCGGTTTGGAGTCACCGGAATGTCACCGGTTGCGGTAACGCTCGTTTGCTTGCGTGGCTCTAGTAACGCCACTCTAGCTAGTGTGCTCTTTTCCACCAGGCCTGTTGTTTACCGGCGCACGGAGCGAAAAAGCACCGCCATCTTTGTCTGACGCCGATGACGCAAATCGCGTCCGGCGCTACGTCCCATATCCTTGCCGCCCTTTGTTCCTTTTATCCATCGGGGGTACAGAGAATCCTTCGTTATCCTTGAGCTCGGCAGAGTTGATAATCAAACCTTCCAGTTTTTTTTTTGTTTGTTGCTGCCTTCTCTTTATCCCAATGTCCCGGTAAGGCTGGGAACAGTTTCGTGCGTCAAAAGTTACTGCGCTGGCAGGACGAAAACGTTGGGAAGCTTCGACTATTATCACTTCGCCTTCGTCTGACGAATTTGTCTAACAGAAACGCTATTGTTGTGCACCGCAATTGGAGTTTTCGTGTCTTCTAAATTTAAATTTATATTTTTTCCCTTCTTTCTTCCCCATTTTACGCTCTGTTCTTAGCATCTACAGCTCATAACTTTCATACTAATTTTACATCTCCGAGGCGAACATCTTGCTGGAAGAATGATCAACACAATGGCGCTGACGTGGGTTGTAGCACTGTGTGGTTTGATGACACTTGGAATGGCTGCATCTTCTCTGCCGAGTAGCAGTAGCAGCAGCAGCAGTAGTAGTAGCAATAGTGGAATCGGTACCAGCAGTAGCAGTAGCAACAGCTTCCCCGTGTTCGGAACCAAACGATACGCTCGTTCAAATCTGATTCCCTCAAATGAGTACGGTGGACAGGGCCTTTCGCTCCCGGTGTACCATATGCCAAATGCCCGGTACTACGACACGCAGGTACCGCCTCAGTACTTCCCGTATGCACCGTACCAACCGCCCTCCAGTAACGACTACTATGATGATGCCGGATACTACGGAGACAGCGGTAAAAGCTACTACTATCTGCCACAACCCCAACATCGCCGGTATCAACGCAATAACGAACGCTACACATCGTACGGGCTGCCGACGTACCGAGGCGAGTACAAACCGACCCCATACTACTACGCACACGGACCCAGCTACAGCTACTCGGACGATCACGAGTCAAGCAATCCGCTCGATGATCTGCATGAGGAGATGCTGCAGGAGGACGAGCGTGAACGTGCCCGGGATTACTACCCGGTTGGACAGGAGCAATGGTACGAAAGTCCATCACGTCAAGAATCGGCCTTCCTGCGCAATCTGATCCTGTACAATAGCCAGCTGCAGAACTTTGGCCGCGGTCGTCAACTGCCACCATTGGACATGTCCAATGAGGAGGACTTCGAGGAGTACGATGATACTGAGCCGGATTATGAGTACGACGTTCCGATCGCGGACACTCGTCCCAGCTATGGTAATTTCTTCAACAATGGCTACCGACCGGAGAGTATGCCTGCTTACGCGCCGTCGGCAACAGGGCCATCCAACAGTCGGAACACCTTCAGCCAGCTCAACAGCTTCCGCAACAGCATGGCAAAGAATCAAATCGATGAAGATGATGAGGAAGTGGCGGAACTCAAGTCCCTCATACACCAGCAGAAGAATAGCCAGCGACTACCGCCCATGCTGATGGACAAGATGGCTCCATTCGTGTTGAAGCAACAGCAGTACCCGGTAGCTCAGAAACAACCCCAACATCAACCACAACAGCCCCAACAAGTACATCAGCGACAATCGAAACAACAGTACCAGCAATTGCAACCACAAACACAACAAACACAGCAACGACAGAAGGAACTGCAGCAACAGCAGCAGCAACTCTTGCTCCAACAACAGCAGCAAAAACAGCTCGAAGCTCAACAGCAACTCCAGAAGGAACAGAAGCAGCAACAGCTACTCCGCACGCTATCCTCCGACTATCAACCAACGTACGAGACGGACAACTGGCAGAAGGACAGCCCCAGCTACAATGCGTACGATTACGATGCCGACGAGTATGACGATTCCTGGAGCCACTGGGACCGCAAGCGTAACGTGCAGCCGAAGAAGGCCACCTTCTCCGCTACCACCACCACGAAAACGACCACACAAACAACGACGAAGAAACCGAAGACGGTCACGCCCAGCAGCAGCACCACCGCAGCACCTGCTCCCGCGAAAGCTACTACGACAAAAGCGGGTAACGGTCAGAAGGAGGTCGTTCTGCCCAGACCCACCAACCCGAGAAACCTGTTTGCGGCGAACCTGATCCATGCGGTCGACGAGACGAGAATGCAGCTCGGTACACCGAAGGTTAACGATGGTTCCAAGCCAAACGAGCCCAAATCCAGCAAGATCTACGATGCGATCAGGGCTATGATCAACATGAAGCATGATCTGGAGGTAAGTGTGAGAGCGTGTTGACATCCTCGAACAATATTTTGATACTTCTTTGGAATTTTGGAGAAGTCGATGATGATAGTAATTGGCGTGTATGGTTCCGTTTCTGAACCAACTCTAATTCCAGGATGCTGATCTACGCCAGCAGCTAGAACATCAGAAGCAGCTGGCGCACATCCAAAAGCGATTCGTAGCGAATGAGGAATCGCTCGTACAGCAGCTGGACGGATTGAAACGATCGGCTTAAGTGAATCCACCAGTATAAACGCACCGCACCGACGTACTAAGTGAGTTACAGTTTTCTGTTAGTAAGGATGTCATTACTTCAACACATTGAATTATTCTCTCATAGTTCAAGACTTTACTTCACGAACTGCTCAAACCATCTAAATCTGAGTTCTGAATCTATGACTGCTGAATATTTTCCACCCAAATGCTTAGTTAGTTCCAAGAATTTTAAGCAAACCCCAAATACGTTTGTGGATATAGTTGAGGAAGGATAAAAAGAAAACAAAACAAGGTTGAGACTGAAATATTGTATATAATGGAGTAGAGCAAACACACTATACAGGCTGCAAACAGCCAATTATACCAGGTTCGCAAAGCGAACACGACGCGGCACTAGTCGGGGAGGGAATATAGATTCTTGTTATACATATTTATACAGGCCGCATTGTGATTGAAGTAGGAGTTTTGAAGGGGAAATACAAACAAAAACGAGACAACCCAGCCCAATTCGGACGGATGAATGGTGAGGTGTAAAAACAAAAAGTGACCATACCACTCCGCGCACATCCTCTCGTGATGGCTAGCAACTGTCTAAGTTGGGATTAACAGTGCCCACCGCTAGGAGGGCACGGACTGGGATCGTTACTTTTGAGGTACATTCTTTCGCTTCTTCTCTATTGTTTCTTTATTTGTGCAATCAATTCTTCGCACTAAGGTGCCAGTAGCTGGTCGATACCAACAATGTCAATTCACCTTTACTTTCCAATTTTGCTGATGTAAAAAAAAAGTATTAACATAAAAAACCAGCTCAAAAACACTCATTGTTAAAACCTTCATCAAAATGGTATGTTGTCTGTCTGTTTTCTTTTGTTTTCTACAACTACAAAGCGAGAAGATAAGCAGTGGGCAATCTTCCCGGGAAGTGCAAACTCTCGTATATCAAGCAAACGATAACATACATTCAAACAACGGGGAAATAAAAGCGAAATCGGTAGGAGTTTGAATGGTGCGGCGGCACGAATCCCCCCATCTTTATTCGGGAAGATAAACAAGTGGCAAATCATCCACTTTGAACTGTGCGCAACACTTTCTAATGTAAGGCGGGGATATACTTCCCTCGTTGGATTTAGCCCCAGTAACGTACGAAAGGACACACTTTGTGGCAAAAGTCCCTTCCAAATGGCAGCTAGCGCCCTAAGCAAACACAAACTCGGAAGCTCCAAAGTCGGCTCCAACCGCACACACTCACACTCATATGCGTGCGGTTCTGTGTGGCACCCGGGGAAATATAATCGACTAACACGATCATGACCCACTCGGCCAATCGGCGCTCGGCGTGTACGTGCGTGCTAAGCGTTTCGGGTCGTTTCGTTTGCACAAACGATTAGTGCTTAGCTAAACCGGCTGAATGGTACCGAGATCCAGCGAATACCCCCCGGTTGTCACACACAATCCGGTGCCGAATGGGCGGTGTGCCGCTGGAGCTGGACGAGCAACGATTATATTAGATAATATATATGAAAATAAAACAAACGGGAACTTATTGTAAGGGCAGTTCGTACGGAAACGTATGAA
>AXCM01009193.1:0-12877 GCA_000473375.1 Anopheles culicifacies | reverse complement strand
AATAGCTGAATAAATACTAATTTTGTGATCCTCCATAGCTGGGGATATCGACGAAATAATCAGCGTATTTCTTAAACTTGGCGTAACTCACAACAGTGAAAAAGAAGCATTTTTGACGGCAGTATAATTACACGCTGAACTTACTATCTTTTGTATCAAAGCAAAAGCCTTATCCAAATAAAGATTTGATTTACGAATCCGTTCATGTTTTAGTTCTATTGAGTTGTGTATACATTTAATATTTTACTGATTTAAGTCACCGAACTAAATAGGTACATATATAGTAGTGTATAATTAGTGTAGTTTCGGTACAATTGCATTAATTAAACAGAGATCGCGCAACTATGAAGGATTTGACGATAAATCATGTGAATATAATATTTGATAATAAAAAGACGTCTGTTACAAGTTATTCATCATATTTAAGAAACCATTTTGTTTCTTGAGCCATTCGTACAGATAACAGTTGACCGCTATGCATTGATGTTAATCATCCCTGTTCAGTATTGCCCAAAAGTGTTTTTCCTTTCACCGGAAAGGTACACTTCGTAGCTCTGACATTTTTAATCCTAACTATGTGTTTCATTGAATTGTGGGTAATTATTTTTTTTGTATGACGGCCTGGCCGTATTAGACTTAATTTACCACGTAGCAGGACAGTCAGTCCATGCTACGGGGGGACGGTCCGAATGGGATTTGAACCCCGGTCCGTGGTGTGAAAGCCCGGCGCCGATACAACTTCCCACCGGTCCGCCCCTGGTAAATAATTTTAATAATAATTGAATTGTGGGAAAAAGCTTATAGAACATGTAGATGGCAACCAATCATCTGTTTAAAAGCGATATCCCAACAACCAGGACAATTGTTGACCAACAAGCGGGAAACGTTCTCAGAGATTTGAGTACTTATAGAATATCTCTACCACATAGCCTGTAACCAATAAGACAGGATCAATAGACCTATAATGTGACCTGGACTAAGCTTACATTCCGGGACTGAGAAGTTACTGCGAGCTAATTCATAGTGTTAATCAATGAATGTCAGAGAGTATACATGACATTTTCATCCAGTGAAAAACCAGACTGTACTGACGAAATGGTGCTGTACTAAAAACATTGTCAGACAGATATCCTTTATCAAATCATCAAACAATCTGAAGAACGATAGCTCCATTTGCTTACACCCTAAATTTGCGTACATCCTCGAAGATCCGTTGCGTAGCCCTGTAACCTGGCCGTTTAACTAGTTAGGAACAAAATCACTAAAATTAACGTTACTTCAAAGCTGCTATAAACTCTGAGAATAATGCAAAAGGATAAAGATAAGCAATGTCTGTAATACACTTAAAAAGTTTCTAGTGTTGTAAATGATTTGGGCCGTTTTTTCTTCTTTATACTCTCCGAATAGTTGATCAGTTCGGTTAGTTAAATAACTTCATTAGTTAGCGTCCTGATGGTTTCATTAGAATGTTGATCATTCTGAATCATAGCTTCCGTTGCAAGGTGGGACATGTTTAGACATGCCCTTCTTGTGCTATATATTTTTGCTCGGCAAGATTAACTTAATTCCCACGCTACGATTGTTCGTTTGTGGCAGCTAACACTGGGTACGGGGCTGGGCAAACCGCAAAAGGCCACACATGAACGACGTTCGTTAATTTTATGACCAAAGTTTTTAATTGAATGTCACGGAGCTGCACGGGAAACGAGTTAATTTGAAACCGACGAGAGAAATTGGACCAAGATAATTGAGTAGCGAAGTATGGGCCGTTCACCTGCGAAGCCGGATTTAAATAGGCGACTCCTTTAGCGACCCAAGGATCTGATGGTTTGGTTTGACATTTAGACAAACTTCGCACTATTGGGAATGATCATGATTGTGAGGCCTACCGGTGAACTTCAAGCTTATCCGTCAATAATGTATCTATGTTGTCCCTGAGGTAGGAGATGCTTCTACGGTGATTAAATTGGAAGCTATGATGTAACACAATGCATTGAATTTATCATTATAAATATAGTACTATAATGATGACCAAAACACTTGAAAATAAGTATAACAAAATTGGAACTATAAAACGATTCCGAAACCATTTACGACGAATGGAATTTTTGAAACAAATAAAATAGAAATGATCAATCGATTTGAAGTACTTTTACTCACTTTAGATTCCTTCACTGTCGATTTCTAGAACGAGTAAATCTTTAACGTGTGCATAATCTGTTGCCACATGCCGTTCCTATGCTTCACATATCCCGTCTATAGAGTTGAAAATCTCAGAAACGGAAAATAGAACAGTTTCCAAAAGGGGACAACGTAAAATTCCACAATACACCACTCTATAGTTGCTATCTCTTGAAGCAGCAATCTTCACAAACTGACACTGGCTGAAAAGAATAAGAAAAATACCCCGATAGAGAAAACAGAAGAATACCAAAAAGGAAGGAACTCGGTTGCAAATGGGTTTTCGGTTGCTCAAAACCCTTGCGTCCGGAGTTTTTCAATGCAAGAAAGGTAAAGCCCGCACGAGCGTCGCATACAAAACGAACGGTTACCCGTTCAAGGCCCCCCCCATCGGCCCCATGAGTATCCCTTTTTGCTTGTCTGGCATTTTGTGATTTCATCAGCTTCTATGCTTTCACCACTGTTTCCAACGAGCTCGGTCTCTTTGTTTGGTTTTGTCTAGGCAAACTTGGGCGAAAATATGATTGTTTGGTGAGATTTCTTGGGCAGCTAAAAAGCTGTCCACCAACTTCCTGTTACTGGACGGTCCCTCGGGTGCTTTTCTTTAAAAAAAAGCAGGAAACTGTTGTCGAACCCCGTTACTGCGCTAGCGATTGAAGCAAAAACCATTTTGCAAAAGCGATTAACTTGCCTCTATGAATGCAAATGAAAATCGAACAGTTTGAAAACGGAACGGATCAATTCGGGACAGACTGTAACTTTTTAAATATTCTTCGGCTTTTTGATCGTTGTCAACTTTTATGTTTGTTAAAACCGTTTGGGAAGATCGCGTATTAGTTTAAAAAGAAGAGCTTAAGCGTAAATCCATCCTTAGTATATTTTTTCAATTCCTCTTTAACGTACTAAAACGGCAAACATAACCGTGTTTAGGTTACCACATTAACAATCAATCATTAGCCATTTTTAAAAAGTTAAACACCATTACAAACCATTAAAGTAATCTCACTCAGCCTACTGGGTCCTCCAGACTGCTAATGAATGACTTAAATTGGCAGCAATTGGATGCCTACTTGATAGCGCTGCCCAATTCACGAATCATTAGAGCGCTAAACAATTGGAGAAACATCACTGGAAAATAATCGAAAGTGTTTTGGTACGCCCTCTTTTGCTCTGTATCCCTCCTGTACCGAATGTTTCAATATTCCTTCCAAACCAGTGCTTCTAAAAACTGGGCCAGGGTAAATGAAAAGCAATTAAACACCTAACGATCCATAAACAATTCAGCACACTGCTGCTGCTACTGCTGGTGGTGGTGGGTTTGTTTACCATAGAGCGGAAGGCTGATGATGGGGCAGAAAGTTGTTGCTAAAACATTCCGACGCACCGAAGCACCGCCATTATCGAGGGGGTGGGGAAGGACTGTGTAAGAAAACTTTAGCTCCAAGTGGTGTCGTTTAACGATGCTCTATTCAATTAAGAATGTTGCCAACAAGGCTGCTTATTCAGCACCGGAAAGGAGCAGACGAAGTGCACACGAATACACGAGGTGTTGTTTATTATCGTATCTCACGGTACTGCGGTATGTTGAAAATTTCAGTTCATCACCCAAACACGTACAACGCATGTCGATCGATTATTGACTTACCAGCCCTCTCCATGAAGTTTGCTTTGAGGCTCAACAGATATTAGTAGTTTTCAATTAAATAATCGACCGGTTCGTTTGTACTGTGATCGTTTATAAGTAAAACACTCAATAAATTGCGCAAAACAGCCCAACGATGTGATCAAAACCGAATTTTATTCAATGTAATGAATGTAAAAGTTACGATTCAAATAACAAAAATCATTATAATAATGAAAAGCAATCATTTACAACTTTTTAAATTCCAAATTTGTCAAAAGTTCAAACGAAACTAGGTCAGCAGATGGAGCAAAATGAAAGCAAAAACACACAATAGATAGATAACCATCCGCTCGTAAAAAAAGAGCGGATGGGCAACAGAAAGAGCCCAAAAGGTGAAAAGCATCAAACGAAATGTCAAGTCCAATCAAATCAAGGAATATCGTTGAAAAGGGTTACGATAACCTAACGAAGGGATTTAGGGGCGCTACTCGTTTATCGTTGACAGTTTTAAAACCGATAATAAATAAGATGATCGGGAGGGACGGAAATGACACTTTGCAGCAGCTTTTAAAGCTGTATTGAGTTCTGGGATAAAGAAAAAGCGTTTGACTTAGAACAACACATTTTCACAAATACGGTTTGCGTCATTACTTTACAGGTTAAAATGCGATATTTCTTTTTTATTTTAAAATGAAGTTGAGTGATAATTTATCACTTACAAGATAATATAAAATCATGTTTTGCTATCACTTTAAATATTTCATGCTCGCAATGATTATACTATTCTGCTGCATGACAAGATGGGTTTAAAAGGATTACTTCTTAGATACTAAAAGTTAACCAGCTGCATCAATTACTTCACCGCAGGATGGATTGTCATACAAGATTCACTCGTTAGGTGATCTAACCTAACAGGCATAGGATGCCAGAGATCAACAGACTGACAGTCCCAAAATTCCCAAAGCGTCACATTTAATGAACACGAAAACACAAGTCTATTCTCAGCTGCTAATAACAGGAAACTGACTGGTCGCGTCGGGAATCTTCTCGTCAGCTCCTCACTAACTGAAAGGTAAATATAACACACACGAAAGAAGAAAAATAGTGGTACATATTTCTCGAAAGAAAAACCTTACCCCAATTTATCTCTTCTCCAGACTACGACTACAGCTAGATGATGTGAGAAGTGAGACTGTTCATGCTTCACCCCTCAAGGTACACCTTTAAAAAATATTAACTAAATGAACAAATAAACTAAGTCTTAAGAATGTAAGGAGCCAAATTCGACATTTAATGCAATATGTTGTTTCTTCAAATGCATTTTTTTAATTTAAAAAAAATGCTCGAAATCGAAATAGAGAGCAACACAGCGTTTCGAGGAACATAACAATGCAAAACCTAGATGCTATACTTTACACTTTGTTCTTTTCATCGTACTAGACGATAGGTGGTCTTCGGCGAAGGTCGTAAATTGAAAATGTTGAATGTGCATTAAACAACCGCTATGTAAGGTTTGCTTCGAGCATTCGCCGATCGGTGCATTTCCCACCGGGAATAATGACAGAAACTGTCAAGAGCTTTTATTGATAGACCATTATTAAAACGATAGCCCTTGTCGTGGCTGGGGATCCATAGCAAAGCCCCTCGAGATGGATCCTTGCATGATAGTCAGTTGGAAAATAGATGTCCCATGCGCGCTGGTAGATGGTAAATGAATATTAATGCTTTGCTAGACTTGCAACAACATTTGCGAAAAGACTGCTCTTCTAAATCATTTAGTCAACTTTTCATAAATTAATTTTCAACAAAATTTTTAACAAATCTGAAAAGCTATTGAATGATTTCAGAAAATAATCATTTAAATGGTTTCATTGCATTGCTTTAGGAGAAAGTTTGATTCTAATTCGAGAAAAAACTGTGGAATTCTAACGTGTGACCGCTTTCAATCTTACCATTTGTACGCATAACTGTTTCGCTGATTATCCAAAGAAGATGATCTATCTTGCATAGATCGTAACATCAAGTATATCTTCATCCCCAAACTAATTATATTAATCATTCGTCATTATTTCTATTAAAAACAGGACAGACACTACGAATTCACTACTCTTTGCGTTCTCAAATATAAATTCACACACTGTACTGCACTGAAAACAAGCACAACAACACTCAAATGTTCTTGCTGATCGTTCACTGGCACGGATCGCAAACAGTTGTCGCTTTGACGTCTCACCCGCAACTGAATTGAGTGAAACGGGAGCTAATGAAATGACCTCAACGATTTGCACAGCCAATGTCAAATAAATTTAACTTTACTTGCCTTACAAGACGGCACCTACGCCAATTTCAATTGTATGTTTTGCTTTCCTTCCTAAACTGCCATTTGTTGATTCAATTGCAACATTCTCTATTCAATTAATGCTCTCCATTGTGTAACGCGCAAGATGTACTGTTGGTAAACTTCGCAACCAGCAGCAGCACTGCAGTACAGTTTTACACCGACAGCTATGAGTGATTTATTTTCCTCTTGAGAAAAGCCCATTAGTCTGGGCACACACACGTGCTTTCGTTTCGAATGGAGGCGACATTTTCGAACCAACTCACGAAACAATTACCGACATCATTGACTGTGAACCATGATTGACAATGCGTGACAATCGCCGGCGAGATAGTGGTGTGTGGCATCGCAAAAGAGATTTTCGAAGAAAATTTCGACTGCTCCTTTCCAACTGTCAGCCCAAATAAGTCGCCGAACCTGTTAAGCTCGTTTTCAGGAGTTCGTTTCGTGAGTTGAATTTGTCGTACTTATTCTTATGGGCATGGTAGATAAAGGCTTTGGTTTATCGAACAACTTTGGATTGAATTAACAATCTGTTTCCAGCTGGCTGGATGTACAATACGTTCGTAACCTCGTCTAGTTATCCAATCAATAATCGTTTGGAAACTCCTTGGGCAGTTGCCCACACATCTGAAAAAGTATTTTACTTCTAAAAAATTCCAATTAGTTTAGGTAAACTTATAGGCATATTAATAATTTCATTTTGTAAGCCCTGCTTGCTGGGTTGGTTGGCCAACAGCCAACAACATTGCATAATAAATTCATTTTCTGGTGACAGTAGCTTTCTTTCTGTGGGATTTTAAGAAGCTGTACACAACGAACAACAGTCTGCTACAGCCAGCGCTCCTTCAGCTTCAGCACCATCATAGTTTAAGCAGGTGACCCCAAAAACAGCGCCACACTAGAAAACCATCTTACCACCAGCGGTTGCCTTTTGACTGCTGCAGTTTGCCATTTCCCATGGGAGTTCGTGGTGACATCTTGGGTATTTAATATCCTCACAATAAGGCTCATAAAATCCCCGGTACCATGGGCAGGAGGTATGCATATTATTCATGCAGCTCGCCTTTATACATATTGTATGATTGCAGTGGTACGCGCCAAAACCCCCTAGATCATTACTCATGTTGATGGTGAAGCATCGTACTTGTGCTTGAAATTAAAACGATCGCTAAGAAGAAAGTTCAGATTTTAATTAATTTTCTAGTGAGATTTCGGAGAACCTGGCGGAGAAAGGTTTTCGGTGCAGGTGTTTACCGGTGGAAATGTTTCTTTATTTTCACCACATACCCGAACGAACAATAGCACTTTGTGCATATGGTGTGTCTCTTTGCCTCTTGATTGATGGTTTATTTGATAAAAAAAGTATTTAAAAACACGTTTTACTTGTGATTTTTTGTTGTTACAAAAGTATTTGCTTTCAGTTGGAAATGCTTTAAAAAATTGCTACATGGAAGGTACACAAACAAACTGTATCAACTGCACTCAACCAATGTAGTGCATGACACCATATTTTCTAGCTGAAAATGTGCAACTCACATGCCTCGTCATGGAGTATCTATTTAGCAATGCTGCACCAACATCTTGGACGCTTACTTTTGATCACAATTGTGGCGCCACCTGATGGATTTCATTATTACGAAATGACGATATTCTTCCAATAGCCTCCCAAAACCACCGGTACCTTTTGCCAAGCTGACCGTGATGAATCGAATGATTAATGGTTCATTCACACGATTCCATGAATTTATGTGTCACACAAACTAAGCAGCAACCATGTTCGTTCGTGGCACCGTATTTTTTTCCCACGACCTGCAGCACCCGCGCAAGGATTTATACACAAAGCAGCGCGGCAAGAGCGGCGTGAAATATGATTGGATTTAATGTTCTCTGCCCTCATTCAATCATTATCATGTTAATCATCAAGCTACTTTTCATTCGATTGCTCGGCCCGGCTTCAGCTCCGGAAGGGCGAAGAATAATGAGGACGTGTCAAAATCACAATCAATCACAACGATTTTCCCATGCTCCATGGTGGCAAATGTTGGCGGCAGCACTGGATTGACGTCAAAATAGGCAATCGGAAGCATGAAGAGACTTTTTGTACAATTTGTTCGCTTTCTCATGCTTGGGACCCAGCCTGGAGGGAGGAAAACCCCGCGTGAAACGTACCACCACCCCGGGCACACTTACGTGTATGAGAAGAAGTCTCTTAATGAAATTATGTTATACGTACCACACCTAGGCATCCGCGTATGCGGTGCATGGTAGTAGCTCGCGATGGTTGATTAAGATATATCAGCAATATCCTTTTGACTCTATCTTACAGCCACGTCCCGCCCCGTACCGACACTTACGACCAGATGGTATCGTGCACACGTCCACCATGATGGTGCTCTTGCTACCAAATTGGATAAATCCTTTTTGCTGCCATTAATTTTTCATTATAAAGCAATTTTTTGTAGCTGATAATTATTGCCCATTCGAACTGCCCGTTGGCAGGAGTGGTAATGACTTACACAATACCATTTGCTGCTGGCTGCTTCACACCTTTGCTACACTGTCTCAATGTCTTTCTAACAGGGTTGATTAGGGTGTGTTTGCAAACCGAATATTATAAGTCTTTTATAAAATAAACATTTGTTATAGAAACTAGTAAATTATACAAAACAGTCACGAAAGATAGAAACATAATACAATTCAAAGTTTAAAGCAAACACATTTACTAAGAAACAAACACATCAACCCCTGTAAATACATTAATGGTACATGAATTGTTATATGATAGAAAGTCGAAGGGCAAATGCAATAATGAGAAAGCAAAATCAGGACAGGTTCGAAAGACCTTCCACGGAGAAATACCCTTGACCACAAATGGCCAGCGCTACGGACGGGCCCAGTACCAGCGCACGGGCATTGTTTCGGTAAGGACAAATGTATTGTCCGGGTTAAGAGTGCTCATTACGTACGTTCACTTCACTTCACCGCTGCCGGACAGTGTGAACGGTAATTATATAATTAAATAACATATTACCAGACCCATTTGGAGCGAGCGCGTTGTGCATTTGATTTAATTAACCTAACGCAAGGCGTGTTCTCCAAGGATATATCTCCAATTGAATTAATTCAATACATTACTCAGCATTTCACATTGACATGCACTGCTGGAAGGCGCAAAAAAACCTACATTAATATCAAATCTAGCTTTAAGCTTTCATGTCGGAAAGAACAAATTAATTGCATTACTTTGGAATAACATGTTTGCGCACAGTTCTTTCTATTGCATCTGCTTTGAAGCTGGTTTTATATTTCTTTTTATTAAAGCTTCTTATGAAACTAGATAGTTTTAGTAATTTTTTCTGTAAGTCCTTTCAAATATATACTAACTATTCACTTTCTTATCAATTAATAAACTATATGCTATATTTTTGTGTAATTCAATCAGTCTTTCGTTTAGATAGAAGCTTAGGAAACATAAACCCACATATGTAAGACCTTCCCACAACAGCACCCACAAAACGCAAACGCCAAAAAAGGAAAACTTTCCCAGGTTAAACATTTCTCACGCGAATCACTTGACGCCGGTCATACCGAGAAACTGGAGGTTTTGTTTGTCGAATCGAACAGCAGCTGCAAAGAAGAAGACGCAGGGAATGTAAATAGCATAAGCTGTATGTAATCATTTTTGATGGCATCATTTATACTGTTTATCGATCCTGACGGGTGTTGATCATTGCGATCGAGTGTGGAGCACGAAGGCGAGCGAGCGGGAAGCGTGCGAGCGAAGAAAAGCAAAATATGGATAATCGAGTAAAGTGATTCATCCCCTCAGGGGTGGTTCGAGCTTCTTCGGGGGTGTTTTCGGGAATAGATTTGGGGAATGTGATAGGCATCATCCAACGCGCCCTTCTGACAGCTCGGGCGGACACCGTTTCGGTATCGGTAGGGCGGGGGCCAGGAATATTGAAATAAAATTGGATTCGTTACGATATCGATTCAACACAAAAGGGATCGATTTCGTACAATGGGAGTCGATGGCAGGATGGCACGGGCACGGAGGGGTGTAAGATTTCGTTAAAGTAGTGAAGATTGGTGCGTTGGAACTGCATTATGATTTCGTTTTAGCATACGCCATCAAGCATGGAGAGATTGAAGGTGTTGGAAGAGACGTAGGTTTTGATCTAGGGCTGACGCAAGTCAAACACACTGAGCTAAACAATCCAATTAAATCACTGCGGAATATTTCTGATCATTGATAAATTTGCTTTTAGATGATTTAGTGAGACTTGATGTTAAAAAGAACATAAAAATGATAATATTTTTCAGGCTCCGTAACATGAGCCTGCTCTTGATCGTTGGCTTATTTGAGCTTAACAGCTTGATACAAAATTGGGAGCATGAGCAGGTCTGCAGGATGTCATTGCCTCAAACCCTCTTTTGTACTCAAACCATTAGCGCATAGACTCGAGCAAGCTCATGCTCTCGAGCTAGCTCATGCGCTCAAATTTTTCGGCAGGCTCAGTAGTAACACCTGGCTCGTGCTCAAGCACTCCCTACGATGAGCCGAGCGCTAAAGCTAGGTGATAAGCTCACGAAACATCACTTGATGCCATAGAAGTAATCATCAAAATAAATAGCTTATTTCAGTTTGTCAGCGTTATAGCATTCACACAATTATCATTCAATATTCAGCTGTGGCAACGGCAAACATCATTAGTCACCTGCGTAGAAACTCACATAATTGCTATCCCCGTCCAGGCCCAGTAGTGTCAGGTAAATAGAGGTTCACCAAAAATTCTAGGATTAAAAAACAAACTGAATTTCCTATGACTCAAGTAAATTACAAGTGTATGTTAAAACGACTCTCTTTGATTTGTTGTATATGAGAGAACCTTCCAATTTATGTATATCAACAATTATGTTTAAATTATTGTTCTACAATGGTTCTGGCTTCCATGACTTGGTCCGGGGAACGGGATTCAATCCTCGGTCCTGTCCGGTTGAAGACCCCCTCCATTTTTTCATCAGCCTTCGAGTCGCTCCACCGAGCAATCGCTGGTTCTAAGTACATTCATAGCATTTAGAAACGAATAATCAATGTGTTGGTCCAAATTCTGCTAAACAACATAGACAAAAAATACATCATTCTTTATCAAAGATAGCAAATACCCATCACTTGCTTCCTTTTTTTTTGCAAACTGTTCACACCGATTTCTGCATAGATCGACGTTATTTTACAAATTTGCATCGAAACCCCGAAACATTGGCAATGTTTATTTACACTCGTTTGCTAGCAGTAACGTCTCAACAAGTAAGCTTTTTTCCACCCATGCTCAGCTATTGGCAAATGCATGTAAACCAGTGCCACGGCTCGTTCGACTGCCTGCTATACCACCCAGCAGGATATCGGGCAAAATACCTTTCGTACCGTGACACCCTTCGGTGCGAGCTAAAGGGTAATCGTCGTTCCTTGAGAATTCCACCAACGTCGAACCATGTGAACAAACAGTGAGTCTTCGGGATCGGGCACGAAACGATAGAGTAAATGAACCGTCGTTACCATGAACCATCGACGGGATGGCAGCGGGCTAAACCAACACGGGTGGGGTCGTTTGACGGGTAACATTTCAATACAGCACAAAAACGTCTTCGTTTAACAGCGGGGCAGAAGATGATCCTTCTCCCCCCCTTAAATTTGGATTTTGCTTTTCTTTCTCCGGTCGCGGTAAAGGTAGAAAGGCAAACACAGTTGGTGGAATCGGTACGGATGTTGAACATACGGTTCAAAACAGACTAGTTCCGGATCGCTGATAGTACAGTCATCTCTGCATGAAGCCGGACCCAATGTTGCGTGAAATTGTTACAGATAGCATAAAGAGTTTTTATTCGCTTTTTTGTATGTGTGTGTGTGTGTGTGGGAGTATGGAGAGTTTACAATATGGGCGTCGCTTGGATGTAAATGTACCACTATCGTCTTTTAGTTGGATATACGAATCGATTCGCTTAACCCAAGAAAAATGTGAAAGGTGATGCGATCTAGCATCGATTCGTATCTCCCAACAGATGGGATATAAAATGTCAAATAACGCATTACACTCTCGAATAGTTCGCAAATACATAAATTGCGGCGAAAATCCTGCTTAGTACCATATAGACTGGAGCACCTTCATTTATTTCAAGATATCTTAAGTCGTTGAGGTTCATTTTATAGATGCTATTTGTTCAGAAGGCTTCAACGTCTTAACAACTAATTCAAATCACAAAACCACTCCTTTAAAGCATTTCTCTTTACAAAAAAAATTCATAAAGCTTCCAAAACGCCCCTACATTCATCATTTCAACACTCATCACACTGAGTGTCTGGATTCTACCCACTCGATCCTAAATAAACCCACCAGAATTTAGTAGCAAAAGTTTTCAACGACCTTACAGTGTTACTTTTCACAAAAGCTGCAAAGTATACCGTGGTGCATCAAAAGATCTTTCCATACCTTTGAGGATGTTTGAAACTTGGCAGGAAAGTTTATGGCGTTTGAATAACTGACTTCAAATCCATCAAAGCATAGTACCACCGGGTGCCTTCAAGTAATGCCAATGGGAACATTATTTTATCTTTAAATTTGGAGCCTTTAGCGAAGTAAAATCATACGATAAAACATATTTTAAAATATAACTTGAGCGCCAAACATCAAAATCTCCCAGTAATTGTGGCACACAGTATGATAATACTCGAT
>AXCM01009192.1:0-10735 GCA_000473375.1 Anopheles culicifacies | reverse complement strand
AAAAAATCACAAACAGCTCAAACAATCGCGTAACGTTATGGCCAAACGTCCAGTTAACAGGCGCAGCAAAAAGCCGCACCAATTTAAAAACTGTCACTCTCGTCGCTTGACAGACACCAACTGTCAACCGTTTGTCAACTGCGGTGAAATATCCGTTGCTGAGGTGTGATGTCCCATCATCGGCCGACGGGGCTGACTGTATGATGTATGTAAATTCAATTTAAATGTTCCTTCATACACACACTTATGACAGTGTTGGGTGCCGTTGTCGCACAGTTACAGACCTCACACGAACCGGTTGTAAAATCAATCCCCATTGGCCTCAACTGGTAGTCAACCTCAGGCGTAGGAAATCCACTGGTTCAACTGTCTTTGAATGTCACAAAGCATTGGAGCATAGGTGTGCAAACCTCCTTCTGGCCACCATTGATTGATATTCATATCGAACAATACCGCTTGGGGAGAGACGGGGTTTTCCCTTTTTTTGTTTTCTACCGTTCACTCATCACCTGCAGTGGCAGAAATTGTTGGCCCACATGCAAAGTGGGCTGAATATGCAACGCTATCACCGAGGTAAAACAAACACCCTGCACTCCCCTATTTTGGTTTTGGAAAACCTGTGGAAAAGCAAAAGTGTTGGTAAAATTTGCGTTTCAGCTTGGGCTCAAATCTGGACCAGCAATGGCGAATGTCATAACAGCGTGAATCCTCCTTTTCTGCCTCAAAACTCCATCGTTTTTTTTTTTGTGGAGTTCCAGAGGGAATGCAAAATGCTTGAAATATTCAAACCACATGACGGTTTTTTTTTGTTTTCGCCAATGCGTGTCGGATTGGATTGTTTTCATTGGCACCAGTTGCGTTTGCCGGTTGTGGCAGAAAAATTCTACAGATAGTTTTAACAGCGAGCTATCGACAGTTCCTGAATTGTTATGAGGGTCCTTCAATTGCAAACGAAATAAAAAAAAAAGGTTGAGAATTGAATTCGGGCAATGAAAAACCGCAAACTGTTCAATATCTGAGGGTTCCAGGTTCCGGTCAACACGGCTTTATTATATGTTCGATGATACTGGGTAGTAGTGTTCTACAATTATTGGAGTATCCGTACATTGTTCTGGGGTTCTCAATAGTTGGTGTTCGGAATTGCTGGAATTTGGAAGTTTAAGGACTCTTATCATGATCACACCTTCGGCTGAAGTTTATCTCAATTGATTTAATAAAGTTGTTCTTATAAGTTCAACAATCATTAATGATTTTCATAAATTAATATCAACAGCACAGTTCCTTTCATATCAGTTCATTTTCATTAAAAGCCCCAAACTAAGCACATTATCAAACACCAACCACAAAAGGCTAATGGTAGAAGCTGTTGATAGGAAAATCACATCGTACCCATTTCGCGGCTTTTTAAAGATCTTGACTTTTGGTTTTAATTTTTCTCACTTTTCCCTCGTTGGTATAGCATTAGGAACCGGTCCCAAACGAGAGACAGCTGCACGTTAAAGTCCTCCAATTTCCACCAACTGCAGCCCCACGTAGACTGGGGCCTTGTACCCTAGCCGCACATGGATGCAGCTGGAAGCCGCCTGAGCACGCAAAGGAAACAAGCGTTTATTTATGCAAAAGCACCCAACCATATCAACAACTTAAAAAACACAGCACAGAATTCCGAACTCGTCCCCGTGCCCGGTTGCGGGTGGATCCTCTGGAGGATAGTGATTTGCTTTTCATAAACTGCTCCAGTTCGTGTGTGCTTTTGCTTTTTTGTCGGCTGTTGTTATTCCGTTTGGCACACGCTCTTCTTAGCGCATCCCTGAAAGACACTGGTGCTGCCTAAGCTGCGTATTGTCTTTGTTTTTGACTATTTCCCATTTTGCAACATGAATGTGTGCGCGCTATTGTTTTACTCTTTAAACTCATATGTGCTTTTTTATTCATTCATTTCTTTCTGCTTTTGAATTGTCTTTCTCCACACACGTTGTCTCGTGTGTGGTTGGGTGGGTAGATAAATGGAACACGGGTTTTTTTTGAAGAACTCGTGCTGAAAATGGTTCCCCTTTTTCAACTTTCTATCGTGTGTTTTGGCAGCGATATGGTGGACGATTTGGCTGTCGACAGGAACAGTTTCATTGTGCCCGAGCATTGTGCCCTCGGGCCCATGCACAATTCCATTAAGGTTTGCTGAAGTTAAAGGATAACGAAATTAGGTTGTTGTGTTGGAAGTATTTTTGTGTGTTGTGGTGGTAGATTTGCAGGTGTCAGGATGTTTCAGATTTAACATGTAAGTTGAGTATAAGATAAGAGGATTTCAAGTCAGCTTGATATTTATTCCTGGTTTTATTCCTTTTAGTCAATTTTCAGAGTAAAGTAAGGTATAATGTAGAGAAGAGTATATAATTTCTGATTCGTCACTATATCACCTGAGTGTCTTGTGTTTTAGTTGAATGGAGAGGAGTATTTTTAACAAACTAAAATATATATTAGTTGTCGTGATCTGCGTTCATTTTCGTTTATTTTTCAAGTCAATCTAATTTTTCTCTGTATTAATATTTTAACCCGTGTACACTTCTCACAATCAATCACAAGACTGATTGACTTTTACACCTAGCCTCCTAGTTAACAATTTTTATCATTAGTCCTTCCCTCGTGGTAAGGTTTACATACCCGACGCAAGTCTTTTCTTTTCGCGATATAAACTATGAAATAGCGGTTACTTCTGAATTTCTTATTCTATTAGCTCTCGATCCCTTCATTTATATATTTCGAATAGTTAATAGAATATTTATTTGGACAGATAATATACCTTGATGTCTAAGTTTTTAGAAGCAAAAAAAACAATAGATTTTGTAGTTATATTTAGTTTTTCAAAATGCCTTCAAATGAATTTTATAAATTTGTAAATAAAGAAATGGTTTAAAAAGATATGGAAAACACATTATTTTTTTCAATAAATAATAAATTAGAATGCCCTAACATGATGCTTTTCAAAATATTAACTTCGCGTCAACATAAGAAGTTATTAGGTGCTGAGATGAAGACATTCTTTTCCGTGTGAATACTGCATCACTACTTAAAATAGCCAATGCATCAAAGCAAAACTTCCTCTTCAAATGGAAGACAGCAATCTCACTCGCCCAGCACCTCACACACAAAAACATACCCACACAACGCAACCGTCAGCGAATATAATCCAACAATCGGCAACAAAGATCGTGCCACGTTTTGCGTCAGCCAGCACACGGATCGTTTCATCCATCATGCGCTTTTCATCTGCCGGGTGGGAAAATATCATTTTTTTACGATCACCCATTAAAAGTGTCCGGTGTACGGTGAATGTCAACTTCCTGCTCATGCTAAGTGGCTGGGATACACGATTTCGACACAATTCTCACTTCGGTCTGCTCTTTGAGTGTGTTTTTTTTTGTGTCTTCTCGCTCACGTTTGAGTGTGGGAAACGAGCAAGTGGAAAAGATTTCTAAGAAAATGAGGAAAATACTCCACAACGAAGGAAAAAAAGAACATCCACCAGACGACAATGGTGAGTCATTGGTTTATAAGTGAAGCTGAAAGGAAGAATGGCGTGAATGTTCTATTTTCACCTCACGCTTTGTTAAGGTGTATTGGGGGTAAAGTATGTTTAGTAAATAGTTGTGTCGAATTGTGCGTACGACACTGTTGCTATGCGTGGCAATCGCCATGATCGTGATATAAAGATAAGTTAATTAAGAAAATTTATTGTATCACCATTTTTGTTTGTATTCTGTGTGCTTTTTTTGTAAATCGAAATGAAGAAGTTTGCTAGTGGAATAGTCCGATGTTCATTACTCATGGCGTGGAAATGTTTTGTAAACAGAAAAGCATTATGAAAACGGATCATTTTCTGCTTTTATTCGTGGTTTATTCTTGTGTGAATTATGTGCGAATTTTCTTACACGAGGTTCATATAGCAAACCATTATATAGCAACCTAAACAAATGTATTTCTAATGTTGAAATACTGCGTATAATTATTTGAAAGTGAAAATACTCTAATTATACTCATCTTATGCAAATATCACTTGAGAATCACTTTAATTACGAGTCCACTTTATTAAACTCATAAGAACCACTTTTTATAATGCCATCGGAGTACTGCTGGAGTGGCTAGATCTGTTCCACTTACAAAAATTAATTTACATAAAGTGTCAATCCACTTTTTACCTTCCTCCGTGACGGTATTCCGCAGCTACAATCGCTCCGAGTCGCGACTGTTTTTTTTCTCTTTCTTGTGTCCATACAACCGTAAGGTTTGATGGTTTTGTGTTGGTCGAAAGCATTTCTTTACATTTTAACCGCAACAGTGTTGAATTTCCCGCCACTTCCGGCTAGCAAGGCAACAAGCAGTTTGGTTTGGGTGGCAGGCAGCAGCAGCAGCGGCACGGCACTTGTCACCCGTCTCCATTTTGTACTTCATTATGCAAAATGTGTGAATAATTGAATTAATTAATCAGTACATTACGGCCACCATCACGCGCCAACCACCGCTAAAGAAGTTGATGATTTGATGTATATTTTTAAGTGTTTCTTTCCTTCCTGTTCACCGCAACACGGCTGTGGCTCGCAACGAAACGGTTTCCAGTGGTACACCGAAGGAAACCATTTCCTTCACGTAGTAAGTGTGTGTTTTTTTTTTGCGCGCATAAAATGGTGTCTTACAGCAACGCGCAAAGGGAGAGGCGTTTGTTTCAACAATTATAATCCTTTTAAAAAGTGCTGACGTATTTAATTAATTAATTGATGTCTCGTGTGTGCTGTACGGTCGCGGTGGCAATCCATCTTGTTGGAGGATTATCTTGGATATCATTGCGATCCTTCACACTTCACTAATTAACTTCCCGCCGTGAGTTATGTTTGGAGGGTGAGCAATTTTACTGGATTAAAGAAAACCTTACCGATGATTGGTGGAAAATCGGTTTTTCCTTCCGGGAGTTTTCTTTTTTTCCCGTGCGCTTCCGCTCGATTTGATACCAATATTCTTAATTAAATCAGAATATCCGCGGAAAAGTCTCGCTCATGCTTTGCTTCCCTATTTTGCCTTCAATCAGATTGTCCGGGGGTTTTGTTTTTCGTTCATCCTATCGCTCTTAATTGCAGTAGCTGAAGCCGAATTAAACGGTTCATGAAATCTGCTGAAAAGCGAACTCACTACACTCATTAACAAAAAACGACGTAAAACTCAACCCAACACCCAACTCTCGTTCGGAACGTGTGTGAATCTCCATGCAACTTGCCAGGAAATGAGTGCCAGGCTTCACCGCCTCCGTGCGAGTTTATTTGGTGTACGTGAAGCTGTTGTCGACCCCCGGTCCGGATGTAGGTCGATGTTGCATCGTTTCGCGAATAACCCCCACCACTGGCAACGCAGCGAATCAATCAAGTTAATTGAATCGAATTAATCCCAGTTAAAATGGAAATTAAAAATCTCACCACACCGTACGGTGCAGGGCGTCTGTGGAACTTTCTGTAAGAGGGCCGAAATGGGTCGACGGGGTGACAACCAAACAACATTTGCACTTGGTGTGAATGGGGTGGACAAAAAAAACGAGCACATGAGAAACAGCGCCCACTGTCATTCACGGTGGTGCAAATGGCCAAACATTGCAGCGATGAAAATTGTCCAAACGGATGCGGAAATCATTCGTCCTGTCACGGGCGAGTTTCGCATGCAAATGTCGTGCGTTTCCATGTCGTGGGGTGAGTAACGCAACAAAATGGAAGTGTGAAAAAAAGCGTTGAGTTTGCTAATGGATAACTACTGGTGAGGAAACGATCCCAGCGCTGTGGCAGGCCTGTAACGTTCGGCTTTCGGGTGGTAAAGCGAAACACGATCGAAAATAAACACCACCGTTCATGCAATATGGTGTCACGGAATATAAATTTATTGGTGATTATACCGTCGTCATCTGTTACAAGATTAATAATACACGAATAGTTGGAGAAATTGTGTGTTAAACACTTTCGATGTTTCACTGCCACTGGCGCCTGGTTGAAGGTGAATGTTGCTTCGTTCGTTAAATTGTAATTGTTGTGTGATGCAATATTTGATAAATTTAAAGCTAAATATATTAAAACTGAATCATTTCGAGTGAAAGTTAACTCATGCTGATGTTCTCTAATCTATCTTTGCAGGTGTGTGCATGAGGTGTAATCCATCCTGCAGGAAAACATCATTTATCACTGTGGAAATACTGGCCCCGATAGTTCGGAGCAATAATTCTTGCAAAAGGTGATTTTAACCTCAATACCATTGTAATGAAGTCCCGGCTCAAGTACACATATCAGACGCGTCACGCGGTAGCATTCGTGATAAACAATACCACGAAAAACATAACCATCTCTCCAATCGTCGCGTTCCATAAAATATCCCCAAGGCCAATGTGTCGGTGGCTAGGCGCGGCGACAAACCGACAAAACATATGCCAGTGCCTCTGGGCGTACGAATGCGCACCAGACTATTTTGACAGACAGACCGCACCGAAAGTGGGCACGTTATACCCATTGTTATCGTTACGATTGTTATTATCATTGGTATCATTATTGTAAACATTATGATTTGCCACCATGGGGAGCCATGAGGGCGGGGTGAGAAAGGTTTGAATTAATTTTGCTCGTCCTGTGCTCTTCCATTCTAAACTTGGTAGTTATTTAGCGGAAAATGTAATCATAAGTCAACTGTACAGCACCACCAGCGAGAGGACATAAATTTAAATTTGCTTTTTTGAATTTATTATTCATAGAAAAGGTGTGATAACAAATCACGATAAACATATTTCAGTAGATACTGTTGTTGTGTTGGGTTGTTTTAACTTGAGCCCGAAGTTTAGAACTTTTAGCTTATGGACGTTTGAAAAATAAATTAAAAATCAAAGTAAATGGAGACGCCCAGTATTTTTTAAAACACATGGAGGCGCCTGGTGGCTGACGTTTCTTTTCTTTAATGAACCCAATTAGAATGGATGGTTATGAAACTAAACTTTGCACTAGAAACTAAGTTTTCCATCCACTTTATTATACACATTAAACTTTGCTTGATGGAAAAAACGTTAAAGCAAACGTTGGGTGCAACATATTCCAACCAGCCTTTATTGATGATGCCGTGATTCACCGCGTTTTAGCGGCATTAAAGCGATGCCGTATTGATCGGTATCGACCAAACCTTGGAGCCAGGCCAATGCACCGGTAGGATAATTATCATGGCATACACACCAATCAGGCGCTGAACGCTTCAGGCACTGCGGGACCGAAGCTGGGGAGTGTGTGTGTGGGTTCGGTGCTTACAAGCCCAGCACACGAACAATGGTTTGTAATTATGTTTCAAACCAAGGTATAGCAATCCATAAACGAGTGGTTTGCAAATGGTGATTCCATGAAGTGTTGCGATTTTGTGTACAAACATATTAATCAATTTAAATAATTAATTTGTTATCATGATTTTCTAATGAGATGTGCGTACAAATATTGTGCAAATTCAGCAACCGATGGTATGTTTTGCATTTTGTTGAATCGACACAAGTTATAAAATTATAACAAAAGTTGCAAAACCAAAAATCCATATTCATTCACCAAACACCTTGTTGCATATCTGGACTATCTGGTGAGAAAATCAACACCAAACGAGCAGCTGTGCGCGTCGTCATCGCACGTTCGCGTAAGGCAAGTCACTGGGCCCCGTCAGCTGGGCGAGGAAAATAATCAATGTGCATTTACCGAGGTTTTCTTTTAATTTGCACTGTTGGTGTCCTTGTCTTCTTTTTGTGGTGGGTGCATGTGTTGGTGTGTGCAATTCATTTGCTTCGTTGGGCAGAAAAATCTGTCCCAGGATGGTCAGACACGTGGGAGGAACGGGAAGCACCAAGCGCTGGGAAACAAACTCACCGTCCAAAACCGACTATCTCTCATGCCGGGCGTGATGGCCATTGTTATGCCCATTGCTAGCACTTGGTGATTGTCGTCCGTTGCTGTTGCTTCGCTTCATCACATTCTCCCACTTCTGATTGTTCATTTCCGGACGCTGAAAATCGCTTCATTCTTGTCGTGTTCGTTCATCCACCAGCCGCGTGGTTCACTGCATCCATTTCCTTGCAAGTACGAAACGGCATACCGAGAACGTTGCATTCCAAAAACCCCTTTTCTCACCAGCTCCTCACCGGGGAGCAAAATAATGGGCCTCGTGCTGGAATGTGAATCCATACTTAAAACGCCAAGAGGTATTGTTTGGATGAAGTTAAAAAAGGAAGCGGGAAAAACCGAAGGATTTCCATCCAACCAGCTGGAGAAATTAAAACTGGGACAGAGAGTGAATCTCAGCCGAGGAGGGAAGATTTATCAGAATTAAAAGGAGGAAGGTAAGAGGGCTCTTTCCACGGCTAACGTCTCTAGATCTCTGGATGTGAATAAATCCATCGGTCCACTAGGACGAATATCACCTGCACTGGGTTGGGTATGGTTGGAGGGTCAGTTTCAAAACTCAGCGTCGTGACGTAAAACAATCGTCCGAGACTGATGGAATTTTCTTGTTTTTCAAAATAACTCCGCCGTCGGTAGGATGCATGTGGATTAAGGGTAGAATAGTGAGCTCAATGAATAATGAGCAACAGATCGATCGATAGGGAATAGAGGAAAGAACAAACAGCTATTGAGCTGTTTTGATAATTAAGGTATTTTTGTTATGTTTTAGTAAAGTGTACTGCAATAATTTTCGGAATTCTTTTGATTTTATAATTGTTCAATAAAGTATATTAAAGATATTTCATAATGAAAATTAAAAAATATCAGTGTCAACATTTTTTTTTTAATTCATGAAGAACGGCCAGGCCGTATTGCTCAGTGTGAACATTAAACAATGACTCAAAGATGCCAAATCAATATAAAAATAGGAAAAAAATAACTAAAATCTACCAGTGTCCATCGAGACACACAAGAGCATTAAAATGAACAAAAAATCTCCCAAAGATAAAAAAAAATCAAACTCCAATGAAAGGACGTAACATTGTGTAACCGCACAACGTCATGAATACCGAGCAGCAGCAGCAGCAGCATCATCGATTTCAAACCATCGACTCGTGACCACGGCAACGTGCCTGCCGTTTTGGTCGTTCAGTCGATCGTTATCCTGGCTCATCCTCTTCCGATGCAACGATTTGCGAGCTCTTTACTTCCTTCATCCATTCGCTGCTTCAACCGCTCGTGACGAACGCATGCATCGTCTGGTATCGTCGTTGATACCTTTGTACTTTTAGTGGGATTCTGCCCGAGTAAAAAAGGTACGAAGAAGTTTCAACCAAGAAGAAATGGGCACTTTCTCGATAACTTTTGCCCTGTCTTTTGGGGTTCCGACCGTCCGCTACGAATCACGGGCCGGAATTATCGACGTGGTACTTCACACCTGTTTTTTTTTTGTAGTCGAGAAGTAATAAAAATCCGCACTCGGTGGTAAATAAAATACTCCCAAGTCCGGGTTGTACGTACGTCCACCATCTTTAACCGCAACTATCTGAGCTCGTTTTGTTTCTCCTTGTGCCTTGTTGCTTTGCTTTGGGCCCGGTGTTGCAGCACCAGCAACGCACCTGAAGCATCCAAAGCAGCACTATCATGGCGCAAGATTTATAGTCCCAGGTGAGAGTGTGATGCTGGAAGATTTATCTTTTTTGTTTTTGCTTCTCTTCGCTCCTCTTCGCTGGCAATCGTGAGGCGCACGATGGTAAATCTTCGTAAGCCGACTGAATTCAATTAAAAAAGGTGTAAATTTTATCGTGTGCTACAAATTGATTCGCTGTCATTTGGATTGGTGTTTGATGTTATTAAACCACACAAGGAGAAGGTAAAGCCAACTAGAACGGGAGAACAAATATAATTACATTGAAAGGTTTAAAAAACAGGCAAAGTAAACGGAAGCGAAGAAATTTCATCCAGTATTTGTTAATATGCAAATGCAAATCCACTCACAATCTGTTGCAACAGTAATGGGAGTGTGTTTTGTAATGCAACATTTGCATGTAGCATGTCGTTTCATTATACGTGTTGTAAATGATACCATTGCATTGTTGAAACATACGGCAGCTTCAGCTTGTGGCCATTATCATTCGGTTTGTGTGTTTTTTTTTCTCCTCTCAAGTACTGTTTCTTCCCAAGTGAAGTATTGTTGGACGGTTGTGGAGAAGACGTTCGCACACTTCAACGAAGATAGGAAAGCTTGACTATCCCATTATGAAGACATTATGCTTTTTGTATGAATATTCGGTTTTACAAGTTGTCACTGAGCCCGTCCCGCTGTGGTTTTTGAAGCGTATTTATGTGTTGCTGGTACAGAAGCATAAGAAGTGCTCTACAGATCAGTGTCAGCCATTATGCAAGCCCATTATCATGTTGTACGCTCCGTTTTTTCAAGTGGTTGAAAGCGAACAAGTGATGATGAGTGAAAGGTCTCAAGATGCAACATTTTCAACAAACCAACGCTCACAACAGTAATTAAAGGAAAAGCGTGATGCGTTTTTACTTTAAGCCAGTATATTGGCTTGCATGATTAACATGGAAGGAACGTGAGTGAAGAGAGAGAAAAAAAAAAACACAAACACTTTGCAAACGTTTCGTATCGCGCCGGCAGCTGCGGATGTGGAACATTAAATGCTGCAACCGGTTTGCTACCGTTGCATTGGTGCATTGCGAAAATAAATCATCCTCCATGTGGTGCTCCAGTTCGG
>KI425058.1:5789-15933 GCA_000473375.1 Anopheles culicifacies | reverse complement strand
TATTTTTGCAACCATTTATAGACATTCCTATACGTCCCGATACATCCCGGTACCATGGTTCTAGTTTTCCACCTGTTTACTACCAAACGATGGCTCCAAACTGACTGTGATAGTAACCAACGAGTGTAAACAAATCCGATTGGCATGCGCCACCACCAACCAGTACAGAGAGCGGAATAGTTCTTTTCCACTTGCAATTCTTTCCCCCAATACCTGTGTTTGGAAGGGGGGAAACGAAGGTGCTCAAACACTTAATTGTCTTTCCCCACCGGGGCGCACCGGGTGAAGTAAAACAAACATGCAACTATGCAACAAACGCGACGCCACCAAGCGCAAGCAGAGTTTTGTTTTGGATACGGTGCAGGGGAAAATCTTCGCTTCGGTTCATTCTCCTTCGTGCGTTATGGTAACGGTGGCTTCAGTATCTACCGGGGTTTCAAATAGCGGTGACTACTTGAAGTTCAAGGATTGGCCAAGGAAAAAGGGGCCACTTGGTGTTAACTGTGAGAAATTCCGATACTTCATGGATCTTCTTTTTGTAGAAAGACGCATTAAGGAAGAAGTGATCCTGATAAGAAGTGTTACAGAGTGTGTTAAAGTTGTAAATGGGACACCTTCACTATCTACCCCTAATGAGAAGCTGCAATTGCATATTAATGTTCGTTTTCTCCTGCCTTATCGAACAGAACAGATTGGGAACAATTATTATCCTGTGTTGAATATTCATTGCTATGAACATCGGTGCTCCAGATTCAGTGCTTTTCGTGACGCAAAAGAAACTGAGAATCTCAATGATTCGATACTAACTAACAGCAGTAATAAAAACGAAAAAACACACAAAACTCTGATATAATCTGATCGTTAAACGCGGGCGACAGCGTTTATCGATGCCAAAAGGAAAAAAAAGCCCTACGAGTAAACGGTATTCATTTCCTCCCACATCGATGAGTCCCATGCCGGATAAATGGAATAGCATTAAGAGCTTTTCCCACCATTGATCATCGGACCTTTCCTTATTAAAGCTAAATAATTCCAACCCATTCCGACCCATTCCGACTCACTCATTGGAGATCCCAGCAGCAAACAGTGCATTTGTTCGACTGTGACACTTATTTGTCAGAAGGACCGATTGATAGAATTTTCCTTCACATGGTTCGTTCATTTTCCCGGTGGCCTATTTTGTATTTTCTTTCCCCTTTTGCTGTGACCACCGTACCAGCGGAAAAGGGGTCAATAGACTGGACAGTTCTTTCAACTTTAGTTTACGGTAGGAAAATCGATTACACTCATATGCGCGCCGCTCCATGTTGCCCCCCGGGTTGACTCGACGCGCCAAGGGACCAAGTGTCGGGAAAGATGTTGCAGCACCGACAGTACAGTGTTGTCTAGTCTCCATAATCAAACACGAAAGTTCGTACAGGGAAAATGTTCGCTTCGTTTGTAGTCTATGTGTAGTGAATTTTCGAGACTGAAATGGATTATTGATACAGAATTCCGCCTAAATGTATGCAATTCACATACATCGCTCCATTAAGAAAGGAAGTAAATGGCGTTTAAAGTGGTTCTTTTTTAAATTGTTTGATTGAAAAACAAAACACATTGAATTCTATTAATATAACAGTGTTTTAAATCATCAACGATGATCTGAATCA
This sequence comes from Anopheles culicifacies, assembly GCA_000473375.1. Classification (NCBI taxonomy): domain Eukaryota; kingdom Metazoa; phylum Arthropoda; class Insecta; order Diptera; family Culicidae; genus Anopheles; species Anopheles culicifacies. The sequence goes on along the minus strand of KI425058.1, from coordinate 14,281 downwards.
CAAAAACCGCCACTGTGTCTCCAACTAAACATAGACGATACACAATAAGCCCATAAATAGACACCACGGTGCCAATAATCCTTGTGTGAACCATTGTGGCTCGTGAATCAATAATTTCCGGACCACCGGACTAAAGCGATATTCATGTAACAATGGGCGCGATATCTAAATTATCAAAGATTCTATAACGTTCGCCTGCGGCCCACTTAATAACCGGCGTAATGGGCTCCACCATATGAAGCGACACTTTACCGCACAGTTCCCCTTTCGCCATAAATGGATGTCACTTACTTGCATGCCATCGTTTTTTCCCCCGTTTTCCGCACAACAAGTTTTTTTTTTATATCCGATTCACCCTTCATCGACGGTAGCCAACTGTCCGGCAAGGTACTGTAGGACGCAATCGAGCATACAGACTGACCCTTTGAAGGATACTTTCTCTTGGTCGTGGTAGTAAGCCGCTCTACCACGACTACTGAAACGGTCGTGTGAGTTCGCGCCACGCAACGCTTGGACTGGACGGGAAGGTACTTGCTCGGACGCTTTCGCTAGACCTCAGTATCGAACGGACCACAGGCAAACCAACAACGTCAGGATATTCGACACGGAACGAACCAAGGGGAACATTGCGCGCCATCGTAACGTGTGCAGAGAATGTGTTAATCATGCTCGAGGAAGTGGTAAACCTGTAAATAGGTCAAATCGGGATAGTGTTTGCGGATGAAAACGATTATAAATCTAGCATTGAAGTGAACCAGGACTGCACAATAACGTTTTGTTTAAAAAGTATAACTTATTTAAGTGAAGTGATCGACTTCTCATCTATGCAAGTATAAATGTGTAATACTACGGACCAAAGCGGAAGTGGCATGCATGTGGATATCGAAGTTCCAGGTGATTATCTGTGCTAGTTTCAAGATGCCCCAAAGAGCATCTCATTTTGTATTTGATTCGAAATTCCCTGATTTTTTTTTCGATATCTTCCCAAATAAATCCATTACTCCAGACACGGGAGCAGTGTTTACGTTGGGAAAATCGTACCTCTTCGATGACACGATTAAGGAGGAAACAACACCACACATCGACTCAACAGACCTGACAGCGGAGACCAACGGTACAGACCCGGAACCAAACAGAAAGGATGTGCCGAAGCGACAGCAGAGTTACTTTTTTGTCAAAAATGATCCGATCGTGAAAATTGTCTGTGGCAACAAACAAAGTGGAGTGATATGCGGTAAGTGTCCCGTATTGTTCACCGTAGTGTTAGTTCGGTAGAAAGGGTTTATTCAGAAGCAACATTCTCGGGTGTGTGACAAATTGATGCGTAAGCTTCACCTTTGTCCCGTAAAAACCCGGAAATGAAAACGAATAGAATGCGCTTTTGGCAACTCATCATAACAACAATGATGAAGCGGATTGTGTGAGTTCTTCGCGAGCATGAAATTCATGAACATCTTAGAAAATTCCTCAAGCCACTCAGCCCAATTTCAGAATTTGTCCCAAAACGGGGTTCCAAAAGCAAACACCACAACACTCCAACTTTTCCAAGCAGTTTTTCTTATCGCACAATAAAAACATTAGTGTCAAGACCGATATATCCATTTGTGGCCATGCGAAATAATCTGATACCATGCGCAATGTTGACCTTTCGCTACAATTAAGCATGTTCGTGAACTTGAAAAAGACACGAACGTCCGATGCCTGGCGTATTTTCTCATTAAACACTCTCGCCTGCTGTTCAACACACACAAAAAAACAACCGAGACATCTTATCGGACTTTCAAAGCTCTTCCTTTCCCTGTGCTGAAAATTAATGTCTCCACTACAGCTGTACGAGTTCGTTGTTATAATGGTACATGGTCACTGCTTACCGTAAATTATAACCATATATCTATCGCCCAGAACAAAACAACAATACATCCGGAATGGAAAGAGACTCTGCCACACTCTAGAAATCTAGTTTGTGCACGTGTGAAGAGCTGGCGCAATCCGTTCTCGTGTTAACTATTGCCCTTTTACACTTCTCCGGGTACCGATTAATGTACCAACGAAAGTTCAGCCACGGACTCGCGTCCCCCCACAGAGTGACATCGATGCACGCGATCGCACAATTAAGGCACACACAAGAACGCGCGACCGCGAGGTATAATATTTACACACTCATCGCATCGTATTGCGCTCAGAAAATGACCAGATATCAGTAAGAAGTAAGCGTGCTGGTGGTTGTTTTACGTAGGACGTTCGCTTATGGTTTCCCTCACATTAATCATTCCTTTAACCTTTGTTTGTCGCAATATTTGAATTCCAGAATCGGGACGATTGTTCGTGTGGGGACTCAGTGGACACGGTCAGCTTGGATTGGGCAAAACGGATACCATCCATAAACCATCCTGTGTGCGCACGATCAAGCGTCTGAAGGAGCGTGTTCAGTCGTTTTGTTTTGGAGGAAATGGATTCTCGGTTATTCTTTCTGGTATGTGCAAGCGTTCCTAAAATTATCCAAAAAAGCATTTCATAATTAATCTACTTATTTCGCAGAATCCGGAAAGGTGTATTACTGCGGGAAAAATATATTCCCTTTCAATGCGAAGATTTCCTCATTACTGGAAGCGAGCACACTTCGCAAAAATCCCACCGATAACAGTGAATATACACCGTTTCCGGTAGAGCTGCGGGAATTTCGCCATCTTCTGGATGAACCAACAGGGGAGCGCTTCACCGAAGTTGTGGCCGGTTTCAACCACTTCGTTTTGCTCAGTTCCAGCGGCAATTGCTACGGATGGGGATACAACAGTCACCAGCAGCTCGGTGGTGTGGATTCGCTTACCATACTCTCACAACCGGAAAGGATCGCACTGGACGAACCGGTGGAGCAGGTGTTCTGTGGCAACTACTGCACACTGTTCGTGACCACAGCGAATACGCTCTATTTGGTGGGAAAATTGCAAAAGATCACTATTCCGGTGTTAAAACCATTGACCAACTGCATCCTTCCCGAGAAGGTGATCGCAGGTGAAGTTACCGGATGGGATTGTGTGTATTTGTTGCTGGCAACTGGTCAAGTTTATCGTTCCAATCGGATGCGAAAGGTGGAAGACCTGCGGTTCGAACCATTCGAACATCTTGATGGATTGTTGGTTGAGGATGAACACATTGTCAAGATCGCATCAGCGAACGATTGTGTATCGTTCGTCACTAGCTCCGGTCGTCTGTTAACGACGTACGATGATGATTGCCCATTCACAGCGTCAGATCACTTCAAAGAGCTAACGAAATTCCGTCACTTCAACGTCACGGACATTGCCTGCGGGAATGAACATTCGCTAGTGTTGGCTTATCCTGCCGTAGAACGGCTGGATGTAACTCATGCTCTCGAGCTGCTACACAACGCTACACCGATACCGACCGAGCTGCAGATGGACGCCCAAAAGGTGCAAGAATTTATCCGCAACGAAAAGCGACGGTTGCGCAGAGAGCACGTGGAACGCGAAATATCCAAGGACGAATCCATTGCGATCGAAACCAGCGACAAAGGCGACTCGGACGTGCGATTTATCGACAACGGAATAAGCATAGCACCGGCCGTTACACCCAACGGGAGATCACACAAACGACACCACCATCTGAAACCATCCGACGCTGCTGATGCGGACGATGAGGCGGATCGTTTCTCTGCCCACAGGGATGTCGTGCCGAGGAAAACGCATACGCCCAACATAAGCCAGCTGATCGATTACAGTGATGATGATAACGATAGCATCTCATCGCAGTCCACCTTCAACGACGAAGAGGAAGAAAATGGGGACGCAGGCAAACATGCCGCCAAACATTCGGAAAGCTACAATGATAAAAATGGTACCAACAACGATAGTAATAATAATCGTAACGAGGATGCACGGAAACTGAGTCTCGGCAGCAAGCTGAATGGTAGCATGGGCAGCACAAAGTCCAGCGACAGGATGCGCAAGTTCTTCAAGGAGCTTAAATCGAAAAGCATGGATGTCTCGTGCAAGAATCCGGGAGTTGTTTTAGATGATGGTAAGTACTTTGAAGATGATTTACCGAGTGTTTTGAATAGCCCAACAGGATAATGCCTTTTTTAATTTCCTTTCCAGACGTGAAATATTCCAAAAACGATCAGATTATCCAGGCGGAGGACAGAGCGTCGAAGGTGTGCACGCTGATGTGAATCCGCTCACTATTGTTGTTTCTTCATACTGTACACACTTGGCAATAAATCACTTTAACATAATCGTTCGGTACACGTGTTTTTATCTATTACACCATAAGAAAATATACATAACTGTACATTTCTTCACCTTTGATTGTCGTTCACGAATACTTAAATATTTTACAAACCAAAACACACTCCTTTCGCAGCACAACACCGCTTGCAAACAATACCGGTTTTGGAAAATGTAAACAACATTCGTTTGCGCAAATGTCAGACGCAACTGTCAAACATTGCAAGCACTGTGGGAAACTCGTTCATCATTTATATTTTTGTGTTACAAATTAATATTTTATAATTACAGTAAAAGTGTCCAGTAAAACTGATAAAACACCACAAAATGCGTGGAAAAAACCTTTTCATCAGTTTGTGCAAATAAATGCTCTCACAATATCGATTTGAGCACATTGACTAGGCTGCGTACGTTTCCTTCTGGATACACGTGCACTTAAATGGTCACGTGGATGACACAGTCACGTGGGCGAAAAAGCCGCATTTGAATTGCCGTCCAAGAGAAGAGATGAACCACTCTTCTCCGTATATCATATCTGATAAATTAAACGATTCTTTCTTATCAAAATTCCAGTCACATTTCTCTGACACATATGAATATATTTTCTGCGCTTTTGGTTCTTCACAAATTTATCTATCTTGTTTTTTTTTTTAATAGCGTTTGTAATATCCGGAACTATAATCCATTAGCCTAAAACAATGCTTGCACCGAAAATAAAAACCAAGACCCTACCTCGTAATCAACCAAGAGCTTCGTGAAACGAGAAAAACGAAACATGTAACCAAGCTAACGATCTTCAATGAAGAGTAATAAATAATAATATAAACAGTTAAAGTTTAATATAAACTACCATCAAACTGCGCACCGTCCTATAGTTCGCTGCTGCCTAGCCTTCCTTTACAGCTGTACCACGCACCACGCTTAAGTATCCTCTACCGTAGCTACCATCACCATCATTTTTTTGATTACAACTGTACATCGAAACATAAATTTTACACCCTCCTCCCAGGACGGTGTTTTAGACGCACCGTTATTTTTGTTTTTCACTTCCACCCGTCTTACGATCCTTTTCTGTACAAATAGTTAATTTGAATGTGACGACCACCGCCTACAGCAGGTGCCTGGTCACAGCATCCCGGGAGCATGTTTTGGTCTACTTATCTTCTAAATCACAATTTTTCCACTTTCCACGTTGGCCGAAATGCTCAATTTTGGCTTGCCTTGTCCACCAGGCAGAACTTGGCTTCAGAACTAAGGACTACACCTTAGGACAATTGGAGGTGCAGTGGGAAGGAAGGGAAAGGCGGATGGGGAATACATAGATAACACATCTAGACCTTACTGGCTACGGTCCTTCGTTTGAAGTCATCTTGAAAGGAACTCTTGCAAGGGATGTCCCGGCATCGATGCGCCTAAATCTTATCCGAAAGGCAATCCGGCTTGAAGACGTGCACCAGCGAGTCCCATCCACAGTCGGCCAGCTGGTTCCGGCGACGCCTGTTCCAATCCAGCCCGTACGTAAACTCCGAATGATGTTTGATCGTTTCCATCGCTTCGTTGCTCTTCTTGAAGTCCCATATTCTAATTGGGAGGAATTGGAATTCGTTTAAAATATTTCCTCTCGATCACTGAAGTCGTTTTATACAGACCTGGTTGTAAAGTCGTATCCCACGCTAGCCAGCACGGAGAAATTGTGCGGTGAAAATTGTACTTTTCTTACGGCAAACTCGTTGCCCTTCAGTTCCGTGATCGGAACGCCGAAGTTTCTCAGGTCCCAAATGCGTATCAAACCGTCCGACGCGCCCGTGGCCAGAATGTTCGAGTCGTGCTTGCACCAATCCACCGTCAATACCTAGAATAGCAAAGGAAGGTGTATCAGTATCACCCTTATAGCTCGATCTGCCCCAACTAAGTACCTCTCCATCATGAGCCTTAATGCTTGCGATCGGTAAGTCGTAACAGAGGATGTCCCATATCTTCAGAAACCCATCGCCACTAACGCTGGCAAACGTGTTGGGGATGTGGGCGGCAAACACCGCATTGTACACCAGCTGCGTATGGCCGATGTACGTGCTGAGCGAGTTGTTCCGGATCGGATCCCATATCTTCACCGTACTGTCCCAGCTGGCACTGATGAACAGCTGCTCGTACGGTACCTTGCTCCAGTCCACGCTATAGATTTCCTTCTTGTGCTCCCGGTACACCATCGACGGTGGGCCATTGTTGCTGGACACGTTGGTGTTCCACAGCTGGACACTGCCATCCCCAGAACCGGATACAATGATTTCCGGGTTCGATTCGGACCACGTCTACAAGAAAGCGGAGAGAGAGAACGACGAACATTTCATCAAATCACGAACTAGTTCAACCGATGATTTATATCAGCTTCTTAGACAATCAGACCCTTGCCTTATCTTGACCGTGCCGTTAGCCGATTGCCCTGTTTTCCAAGCGCTCGCCCACAAAGGGTAGGGATTACGTTACGCGCCAGCGATAAGATTGCCTCCCCCCAACACAATACCTACCACGTCAAACAGTCCGTCCGTCCAGTGATGGGTTCGCTTCTCGACAATGCCGCAACCGTCCGGCGTTAGCTCGAGAAAGTACAGCGTGCCACCGCCAGCCAAACCATAGAATTGGCTCGATGCCACGACGAACTGGTCCGGGTTGAAGGGCGAAAACCGCACACTGTACCCGTGCCGGTTGGTGGTGAAAAACGTGGACATCCTTCCTGAAATGAGACAGACGGCCAGAAATTAGGTTAAACCAGTTAGTAAGGAGCAGGTGTCGTGCTTCCTTGTTTTTTTGTTTTCTTTTTCGGCACTTGTAATACCCCCCTAATCGTCCCCATGCCCTTGGGCTTTAAACGGAGCCTTACTTGTGCGCACCGAACGGAATGAGCACTATCTTAAACAACTGTTATTTACACCACACATTGCGTGGCCTCTGATTGCACGGTTGATTTGACGGATTTCGAGTTTTCCGCCCGTTGATAACGTGCTCCAAGCCCCCGTCTCCCAACCTTCGACACACGGCCACCACAGCCCTATCTTCTCTGTGTACGATATCTTCAAACACAACTCCACTACCGGGATTACAGGATTGGCGACCACCGTCCCGCAGCAGTGTACCGAATCTTCGGTCAAAAGAAAACAAACTCACTCGATGCGCGCTCGATGTACGCGCCACCGTGATCCGACACCGCGGAACTATCGACGGGAAATGTCCGCCACAACCACAGCAACAACCGCGGCAACAGCATCGCCACCGCGCGGTAGAAAAAGATTGCATTATTTATTAAACAACCACCGAAAAACCGGGGGCAGCAGAAGGAACTACGACACTGCTCGGGCACACACATTCATATCGGGCCGGATGAAGTATGAAGGAATGGTGGAGGGGAAGGGGGCTTGAAGAAGCGTTAAAGAAGGCCTGCCGATGATGATGATGATGATGCTGCTGCCGATGCCGACGGTGGTGGTGGCGGAACAACAATTCCATCACCGCGCTACGGATGGTGAGGCGCGAGTGCGCACGTAATCAAGTCGTTTGGTACGTTTCGCGAGCGAGAAGCCGCGGAAGGTGCGCACGATATTATGCCACACACAATAAGAACACGACCGCGAATCGGAATCATCGTCTTGGTGTCGCCGTTTCCGACCCGGCCCACTGTAGTGGTGTCCGCGTATACGCACACCACGTGAAGCCGCGAACGCGCGCGCGAACACGACGGGTACGGCTCTAGTCAAAACAACACCATCATTTACATCGTCATCATCATCATCGTTCTCGTTCGCGGTAGCTTCTTGGGGTGAACATCGCTCATCCACCACGGAGGAACATAGTGGAACGCGAAAGTAAAAATGTGCGTATATTTTCGCGCCTTTCGCGTTTAGTGCGAGAAAAGGATAGAAAATACAAAATTAACACGCAAGCGGGAAAGCGAGATGGGTAGCGTTTAAACGACCAGAAGCGATGCATACTGAGATGAAAATCGGGAAAGCAATGATCACGCATTACGCGTGGAAGGGAAAATTCTCTCGCGAGAAAGTTTCTTCATGCTTTCCCTTTCGCACCATAGCTGGCTCTTGCTTGTTTGTGTGAGAAGATTAAAAAATGGACGTCTTCTCACGAAAGGACGAAGCAAGCAGTACTTCTCCTGTACCTGCCAATCAATTATGATGATTTAGAAGTAAAAATGTTTAGCTATATTCATTTAAATTACTCCTTTATGAAGCTTTGTAAATG
>AXCM01009182.1:0-12369 GCA_000473375.1 Anopheles culicifacies | reverse complement strand
GCATAATTTGATACTACAAATGAACTTCAGAAAAATAATTGATTACATTATTTACATTAGGGTAATGTTAAAATGTGGCGTTACACGGCACGGTTACGTTACAGGCAAAACTGGAATCTATTTCTTTGGCGTAACGACCTATTCGGTCATGCCTGCCATTTCTGGCTTACGAGACTTGTTTATATCACAAAGTTGGATAGTCAGTGCTCACTACGGGGGGACGGTCCGAATCGGATTTAAACCCCGGATCGTGGTGTGAGAGCCCGACGCCGATACTACTTTCTCACCGGGTCTCCCCTAACGGAATGTATTAGTTTTGTTATCGTTGTCTTAATGGCTTTCTATTGGTGCTGTTTATTTAAATTTCTATTTCAATTGCGGCTTGGTAGTCGAGAAGATAGTGGCGCCGGTTGTCATACGACAGGACCGAGGTTCTCGTATCCCATTCGGACCATTCCCTTGTGACCTTCCCCAATTCATCTTTTATACAGACATAGCTGTTTCAATGAGCTTCACTTCACTTCTTCAATATTTGTAAGAATTTGCAGGTCAGTTCAATATGGAAAAGATTGCTCATAATCCTTTCCTATTATTAAACACGAGCGCATCACAAAAGCTTGCAAGGAAAAATGCATGTTGTGCAGACAAAGACTTATAAAATATAATTTAGTCCAAAATATCCTTATGTATAATAACGGACATTTATTACAAGACCACTTATTTATTGAGAATAACTGAAAACGTTAAAGAGCTAGGGTATTCTGCAAAGATTTTGAAAATGTTCTCCCAAAAAAATCAAAATGAAAAAAAAAAATGCAAAGGTGGCAGCTGCTTTGCAACTCAGTTTTACTTATCTCTTCAACTGTTCCACCTATTTTCAATTAGTGGCCTTATAGTTGTGGTACGAACTGTACGGATTGCTGGATCGATCTTCTGTATGAACAGGGACTGGCTACATACAAACGTCTTTCCACACATAGGAAGCGCTTAAGGGTTTAAGGGTAGGCCAGACATTTTTCCGATACATTCAAAGCAGCGCGTCAACAGTTTGAACGTTCCGAAAACCAAGTTGTTCGCAAATGAATGAAATTTACTGTATAGAAACAATAAGCAATAGCGAGTAGCATACGTACGTTTACGCATGTTTGTAGTGATCATCTATCTGAAGTGAAAAACTAGATGTGCTGTATACTACACACAGCTTACGAACTTCCACGGCTAACACTTTATCTTATCCGACAAAAAAATATGATCATATGCGCTGAGCTGACAGGAGATAACTGCATTGGATATTCCATATGTCATTTGCAGACATTATCTGGATGTTTTGCTACCTGTGCCGAAAAGTATAAAGCTGGATTGCCAAAAAGATTAGTTCACTTGCTCATCAACAGTCGTGCCAAGGAACTAAGGACGTCGTCGAGATTAGCATCATGGGTGTTTCTGTTTTACTTTTGTCGCTTTGTGTAGGGGTTATGTTGCTGCAGGTAAGCTGTTGGTGTGATTCGTTCTTGTAGTCTGATGGTATAGCTATACTGTACAAATGTTTTAGGAGGTCGTTTCCCAGGACAGTGTGCCAATAGTGAGCCGGAGACAACGAACCGTTATAGCGCAATCTGATGATACGGAATCAGATTCAGAATTGGCAGATCCAGTTTCGTTCAGTTGCAGTAACGTTTCGGATGGAGTGCGGTTTGCTTGTGGCAGTTGCACAAGCGTTGAGGTGGGCATCATGGTTAGGAAACCTCATGATCTATATGTGTAATGTTCACTTTATTGTTTATGTTACTCTACTAGATATGCAACTACCAAAAGCAGGCTGTAGGTTCGTACGACTGCAGCTCTATCGATCCCCTCCGTCCCTACTGTAACAAGGGTGTTTGTACAAAAGATACAGAATGTACGATCCAAAGTGACTTGTGTCCTGCAGGAGCACGATTCTATCCAGGTATGTTATGAGCTGCTTTCTAGTAATAACAACCAATCATGATTTCACGAATCCCTCTGTTCCAGTACCGAGCAACTGTAGTGAAGCGGTTTATTGTGACGCAGGTCTAAAAGCCACCACATATACTGCCCCTTCCTCATCGTACATGTTTGATTTTGAAACGGAATCATGGATTTTCCGTAAAGCACCGACCGATTGCTTCCAAATAAATTGCGCTGCCGCTACAAATTTGAACAAATTCTTCGCATATAAGCCAAATCCTCAATTATACATCTATTGTGGCACAAATGGCCCACTAACATTCCAATGTGAGAATGCTAATGTGTATAACGAATCAAAGAATGTTTGTGAATTTGGCTGCATCAAAGTAGGCAGATTCCCCGTACAAGGAGTAAAAGATAAATACTATTCATGTGTGGAAGGACAGAACGGAAAGGTAAGCACGGTTTAGCATGAACATTTTCTCTTTTGCTTTATTTAGGTTGTGCATTTCTAATACGGGTTGATCGTTCCATGATAAATAATCTAAAATATGCAATATTATTACAGCTCGAAAAGTTTGAAATGGCGTGTCCTACTGGTACGGAATTCAACGAGCAGGAATCTCGGTGCTTGATATCGACAAGTGGTTGAAAATCTGACGGAACTATACGATATGAATGAACTTTTAGCAGCTATTTAATTATAAATAGTGGTGTATAAATAAAATGTATATTGAATAAAGAGCTAAACAAACGCTAAATCAAAAGTATTCGATATCTGACTCATCATTACCTGAAACAATTCTGAGCTAAAGTTGTGGGCGATCTTTGTCGAGGTGGTTTATGGGTGTTTTTACATATAGCTTTAGTAGCACTAATGTTGAGATATATTTTCCATGTACCTACCCTTGAAAGAAAAAAAATCGTGTTTAATTTATCATTCCCTGTTGTACATAATGGGTTGGAAACGAGTAGCTAAGCGAACGTATTAACAGGTGCCAGACGAATTCGTTGACAGTTGAGCTTAATGGAAAGGAATGTAATGTAATTCGACCTTGTAAAAATGACATTGATTTGTATGTACTTAATGAAGGACTTTTGTTTCGATACTCGATATGTGTCGAATCAACCCATCAACTAAATAAATGGGCGCCTAGGCCCTTGCCTTTCAGGCACTGGAAGTTAGTTGTTTTGAATGAGCAACCTACCCTCTTCACCATGCAGGACTCAAAAATCAATGACAATTACACACCCATCAACGAAGGTTTATTTATATGATTCGAAGTTAATGTGTACGGTTACCATTTACTATTAGAGCCTCAATTTCAGTCTCCAAGGTGTTAAATTCGCTACTGTGTGTGTATGTGTAATATTGAAATCCTTTGGTAGTTTGAGATATCGGCGTAGATTTTTCACACGATTGGATCGGTAACAAATCCCTTAAGGACAATTTGTACTTTTGCTAGAAAAGAAACGAGGTGCGGCTCGGTGGCCGAGATGATTGCGGCGCTGGTCTTCGAACGGACAGTACCGAGGTTCGAATCCCATTCGGGACGTTCCCCCGTTCGCAGGACTGACTATCCTGTATCCGAGTACATTCGAATCACGGAAGCCAGAAATGGCAGGCCAAGACCTGTCGAGGTTTTAGAGCCACAAAAGAAAAAAAAGAAGAAGAAGAAAGGAAACGGGTTTAGCTTCTTGGAGTTCTAACTCTACTCTACCTTAAACCAGAATTGGGGAACCACTCGGTTGATGGAAGAAAGCAGAGCGGAGGGGGACGGGGACGTTGGCTGATATTAAAGATAGTGATAGTGATATTAAAGGATAGAATCACCAGATAATTCAGGAATCAAGTACTGATGAATTGGGCACAAGGCCAACAAGGTCACTTACATCGCCTAACTTTAGATTCGTCTCTGTGCAAGAATGACTTGTAATCTACATATCCGCTCGGGAGCAACAGATAAACACAAGTCAAGGAAAGCGAGAAATGGTAGAGCAAAATCTCCAAGGATGAAGTGCCATAAAGAAGAACATGAAGGTTATTAGTATTTGCCTAGTCAGGCAAGGTGTAACGTGCCAAACAGATTTGCGCTTTGCTCATTTGGTCTAAAGTAAATATGCGGTGAACCTTGTAATGAATGGTTTCAGCATGGACCTTTTATAGACCAACAATGCTCTAAGTACATAAGTTTATCACAAAGCATATAATTTTATTTACAAAGTAAAACATTTATCATTTTTGGAATAAAAACAATCATTTTATCAATGAGAGTGCTAGCAGGTAAAACCGATAATCTTGTTTATGTTTTTTTTTATTACTACCAGGGTCTACAATACTAGACAATAATTGTGTTTGTTAATTTAAAATATGAAAAAAATCACTTATCTTTATCACATACAAAAAAATGGTGGGCAAGATTTTAGTAATCTTGATGAAATATTGCGGTGTACAGATATCTTATCTTAGCTATAAAATTGTTCAAAACTGTGTAACATAATGCTGGTGATGACTATAAAATGATACCTCACTCGTGATGTGATGCTCACTCTGTCCTTGAAGTACGGCGTGAAAATGTTAGTTATGGTTCGTTCGTTCGTTTTGGTACTACTAGTTTTTGCAGCAGTGGAAGCAGAGGTATATGACTTGTAGTTATAGAGTTGCATGTTGCTTAACACAGCCACTCTGTTTGCTGTTTCATAGGAGCAACATGCTCTTCGGACATTGAGGTCGGATCGAGGGCTCTTGAGTCGTTCACTAACATCGTGTGTAGCTGGACGACGACAGGATTGTGAGGATTGCAGTAGTGTAAAAATCTGTAGCTATGATTTGACACCACTTGCACAGTATCGCTGTCAGGATGTAGACCCCTCCAAACCTTACTGCATCGGGGCAGGAGTTTGTTCCAATCTTCCTGATCCAAATGTCGTATGTCAAACGACAAGCGATTTGTGTCCAATGAATGCTCCTGGTTTTTATCCGGGTAAGTTTCATCGTGCGTTTGGTGTTGTTTTCAACAGTTACCAGGTTCTTTTATTTGTAAATGTATCTATTTTGTAGATCCGTCAAACTGCAGTCGTTATTTGTACTGCGATGAAAATATGGTAGGATTCGAACAAAGCTGTGTGGCAGCCAACAATGTGTACAACCAAACGACAGAGAGTTGCTTTCTGAAACGACGCACGGCAGACTGCTTCCAGGTGGATTGCAATAATTCGCGCAATAAGGATAAGTGGTTTGTCTACGACCCCTTCCCACAGCTATATTTCCTTTGCTCAGCGAATGGTCCGTTAATGTTTAAATGTGCACGTGAAACTGATGTTTTTGATTTGGAATTAAAACGATGCGAGTTCCAATGTCGCACAGCTGGCCGATTTGCTCATCCGACCAACAACGTCATGTATTACGAATGCGCATATGTCAGCACTAGCAAGGTATTGTATAGCGCAGTGGTACAATTGTAAAAACTCATCTAATATGTTGGTTTGTGTTCTCTTGCAGCTTCAAAAATATGTCCAAACGTGCCCTCCATTGCTCGAGTTTAGTGCAAACGATCAGAAATGTGTACCAAGTGGTGGTTCGATCATGGTATAGATACAACTGAAAACAATAACGATACTTGAAACTTGCATTGTGGAAAATGACACATTTGTGCCAAAACTTATTAATATGAATAGAATACAAATGAACTGTAAAATTTAATTTTGATCTTTTATCTTCCTGTATTACGATTGACTGCATTCAAAACTGATTGTTTAAAACTGGTTTATGCATTATGTGGATGTACATTTTCGGCATGTGAAGGGCTAATTCATTCATGTACGGGCAGTGTCTACAACTAAATTCACTTGTGGTAAGTGAGTGCACTCCTATAAGGCGTCCTACGTGTGGCGAGTGACCGAATGCTTCGTAGGTTGAAAGGAAAAGCAGCTTCTTTTTGGATATATCCGTAACAAAGGTGTAACATTTCGAGCCGAAACTACAATGTAGCTCACTTTCTCTATCGTCTTTACATTTGAGTTCGCTATACGTATGGCGTCTAAGGACGCAGTCCCAACGGAATCCTCGCGAACTGTGGAATTTCATCAACTCTAAACGGAAGTACTTCGGTTTTCCTAGCTGCATACGCAATAATGGACGTGAAGGAAACTCACTAGTCGCAGTTTGTGACGTCTTCGTCTCACAATTCGCTGCATTTCCTTCCAGACGTTACTTATCATAGACCGAAAGCAGATATGTTACTCAACGTACCACTCGATGCAATGCGAGATAACGTGATTTGCGTTACGTTCCTTGATGGACGCTGCGCATTGCTTGGCTTAGAAAAGCTGAAGCAACGTAAATGTAATGAACAGAGATTATGTTTGGCTGGATTAGATGACCAACGAATTGACTCATCGGCACTGCCCCCTCGATTTAACTTTTACATTCCGGCGAGATCGCTTCGTGCTAGATCGTTACTTGATGCAGTTTTGGTTTTTCTGATCCAAAAGCCTTCAGCCTACCACTGGTGCACTGTAAATCGCCAAAACATTACATTGTTTAAAAAAGTAAAAAATAGAGATTCAAGGGGGCCACAAATGGTCCGTTGAATAAACAATAAATAACAGCTAGGTGTTATTAGAAATACAAATCAGAAAATCTATCGTTTACTTATTTACTTATCCGGCGCTACCATCACTACGCGATGTTGACTTACTGCAGGAATCCTCTAAACAAGTGGTCTCCAACTTGTGCTCCGTAGCAAAAGTAGGAGTGATTTTGAAATGGCCCTGCTCCTCCCAACCCACGGTCTTCCGCTTATATCCAGTATATGTAGAGCGCGATCTGAAACTGTATTACAAAAATGGTCCGCGGAGCTAACAAGGTTTGCGTAGCACTGCTCTAAACCGCTCACAATCGAGCGTTATCGAAAAGACGTTACATTATGGGTCGTCCGTGATCGTCCGC
This sequence comes from Anopheles culicifacies, assembly GCA_000473375.1. Classification (NCBI taxonomy): domain Eukaryota; kingdom Metazoa; phylum Arthropoda; class Insecta; order Diptera; family Culicidae; genus Anopheles; species Anopheles culicifacies. The sequence goes on along the minus strand of AXCM01009182.1, from coordinate 5,489 downwards.
ATGATTTAACCAGCAAACTGAAGCCTTGTTCGTCGAATTCGTTTCACGATATCTCAACGAACTCGTCATTAACCGTTCCTCCATTGCCCTTCCACACGTATGAAGCCAAAAACCCATGTAATTATTTTCCTCTCTGTAGCGACTAAGAGAGTTTCGTCAGCTTTGGAAAGAGTCTATGTTTGAGAAGGGTTTTTGAGTACTAGGACTATATAGGTTCCATACATTCCCAGTTACGATTGTCACGAAAAGTGTTGTGAGTGGAGAAGTGCCGTCAGACTGTAAAAAGTCTGATTGGCTGTTAGAACCCCAGCGCATATCACAACTTCTACGTTATTGTCGATGATACTTGATTCAAGAGGTGAAATTTTGGAAGACGTTATAAAAGTACATCACTCCATAGCAGGTCCGGATTTGTTAGTAGGAATACTGCTTGTGTCATCATCTCAGTTTTATTTTGATTTGATTTTGATTAGTTAGTGTTCGAGTAAGTGTTAAAGATTTGAATTGACTTTTAGAAGATGATCCCCGAAGTTTCCTCCCCTGAGTCGCAAAGGAAGTAAAAAGAGTGTGTACGTTAGATTTTTGAAAATGGAACAGTGATTCCAATTCGAAAATAATTACTAAAGTGACTGGTTAGCAATGTGCTTAGATGTATGTATGAACTGGTTCCATGTTCAGTTAATGTTGCCGACCGGGGAGGAAAGATTGCGCTTTCGAAGTGCTTGTTGTTAATGGAAGATGAGGTCCATGAATGGAAGGTTTTTGGTTCCCGCTTACTTCGCCCAAACGTTAATCAGCCATTGCAAAGAAGAACATTCGTGAAATCGTTTTATTGACAAGCTCCAGGAACATCACAAAAACCGCACTATCTTCCGTCCTTCGATGGGTTGTTCAGGTCATTGGCATAACACCAGACAACCCATCAGTCGCTTTCGTCACCTTGCATGAAGCAGAACAAGGTCATTGAATGGTAATTGTACACAAGTAAAACAATTTCTTTATTTCAGTTGCTTTTTTATCCATCTTCCTCAATGACTAAGTAACGAAATGACGTCACATAACTTCTGGAGATTTGAACTGGATACCCATACAATGTTACTACGATATGCATTACCCACTGTACTATTTGTCCGACCAGTTGCAATTGAATAAAAATTGTGCAGTTCGCAATAGTATCGGTGATTTTTGGGAAAAGAACATACATTTTTATCTTATCATTCTTGTACGCGCCTAATGTTTGGACGCTGTTTTCTTGATATAAAAGGCTGGCATCGTTATTTGGTTGACAATCTAAACGCATAAACCATGTGGTGGCAATGGATAGTGTGGTGCTGTGTTTTAATGTGTGTAAAAGAGGTGAGTTTTATAAAATCAACACATAAATCAGTCAGAGATTCTGATTTCTCCAAACAATTATAGGCTGTTCCGGTGAGTTCACTAGCGGGTTCCAACTCTCGTGATGGCAGCAACAAGTGTGATACCGGAAAACGGCAAGGTTGTGCTGATTGTCGTACTGTGAACATTTGTAGTTATGATCAAACTGTACTTACCAGCTACAAATGTCAAGATGTAGAACCAGATAAGCCATACTGCATAGGAAATGGTATCTGTTCTCCGGAATCTGAGCCAGAGAGTGTTTGCGGTGTAGCTGACGATCTGTGTCCCTCGACGCAAGCTGGATTTTATCCCGGTATAAAAGAAACAGATGACAGCATAGACACATAATTGCCGTACAATATGATTGTTTTTATGTTTTTGCTTAATTAATGTTCCGACAGATCCTGCCAACTGCACTCAGTACATATACTGCGACGAGAAACAGGTAGCCACACCTGTGAGTTGTTTAGCTGCGAACAATGCCTACAATCATTCGTCCTCGTCGTGCTTCCTGCGGAAAACGTTGGACGACTGCTACCAAGTGAACTGTGATTTGTTGCTGAATCGCAACAAATGGTTTGTCTATAAACCATTTCCTCAGCTTTATTTCTTTTGCTCCAGCAGTGGTTTACCAGTGATGTTCGAATGCCCACGTGTATCGGAAGTGTATGATGTAAAGCTGCAACGATGCAAGTTTGAATGCCGTGAGAGTGGCCGTTTCCCGTATCCGGGAGATAACAAAAAGTACTACGAATGTGTCTACGTCACGCCGTTCAAGGTAAGGGAGCAACACCGTGTTAACCATGGCATTCTTTCTCATAAATGTTTTTTTTTTTTTTTGGTGTGTATGTTATGTTTGACAAATTGAAACAGCTGGAATTGTTTGAACAGCGATGCCCTTTGCAGCTTACGTACGACGAAGAGAAAAAGATCTGTAAGATATAAACATGAACATACGTACATTTCGTTCCTTAGTTGATGAGTAAGTGTTTGAAGGAATTCATGTGCTCATCCGCCTGCAAAAGTGTGTTGGACGTAGACATGAATGTCATAAAGGATGTCCTGGGAAAAAGATCGTGCGTACTCTGCGTCAAACAAATTTTAGTGCTCACCGCTTAGCTCTTGACACCTGCGTAGCTTAAATATAATAGCTCTGAGAAAAGATATGGGTCTGGACTCAATAAACCGTAGTGTACGCTACATTAGATTAATTAGAGTTCCAATTTGACGTTGCTGATATCTCTCCGTGTGAAATTCTTTGGTGATAATAATTTGTTTATTACCGTTATACTCTTTCTTATTGAGTAAAACGTGAGCTCTGTATCACAGAAAAAAGTTCTTTAACGATTCGAAGAAATCGCTAAGAAGGCGGTTGTACATCATATTTACGTGCATGCATTGTCAATTGATACGATGCGTAAACGTAACACACATTTTCGGCTTGGGTATTTATTTATTTGATTAGAAATAATTCACACCTAATGCTTGCTCCAGTTTACCGTGCAAAAGTAGGTTGTACTGTTGCAGATATAAAGGCACGTTGGTGAATAAAATGCCATCTTACAGTTTATCCATTAGAATAGTTCATACGCGAGTTTTGATGTTCGCGTATAACTATGGACAGTAGAACAGTGAGTTTTTTTTTACTGGTAAGTTACTCAAAACGGTATGCAGTTGTGTGTTATTAAAATCCCTCTTACCCGACAGCTTGTTTTGGCGGTTGCGATCCACGGACAAGACATTTATCCGGACTATTTCGAATCAAGCGTGTTAGACCCACTTGCTTCAGCAGAGGAAGATGTATTGCAAGATCATGAAATGCCCAGTTCGTTGTGGTATGGAGAGGCTTCTAGCCTTCAACTATCGCCACCCTTCATAGACCAGACTTTGACGGGCACCTGCACTAACATTTCTGCGATCGTATGTACCGGATGTCAACGCATTCGTGTCTGCCTTCCCGGAATAAGCGATGTGTCATTGTTGCCGGAAAATAATTGTCCTCCTTCAACGTACTGTCACACACTCGCTCAGGGCATGGGAGGTGCATGTTTGTCGTCTGTTGATCCCTTTTTTCCTGAATGCAAATATACGGCAGGCCCCGGTGGAAATAATGGACACGTAGGTGGAAACAGATATGGTATATTGTGCACTGGATTGGGAGTGTATCCTGATCCGCTGGATTGCCGAAAATTCCACTACTGTACGTCCGTCGGCAGTTACGCTCGTCCATTCAAATGTCCTTCCGATTATGTGTACGACTCAAGGAAAAAGTCGTGCAGCAGAAATACTCCATGTCGGACAGTGCACTGTCGCCCGTTTGGGCGATCGATTTTCCTACCGTTTCCTCAGGACTCAAGATACTATGCGTACTGCAACTACAAGCGCATTAGGAATCGGTCAACGCTCAAAAATGTAATAGTATACAAATGTGCCGAAGGATCGGAATTCAATGCACTGTCGAACAGCTGTGTATTCAAATGTCCCAGAGAAGGCTTCTTGGCAAAGCCCGGCGATGCTTCCAAGTTCTACTGGTGTCGAAAATTGAGAGGAAATTTGTTTGGCTATGAGCAAGTGTGTCCAGGTTTGGGTTCTATATTTAACCCCAAACTCGGAATATGCTTACCACCTCCGGAAATTACGACTACGGTCACCCCTTCGACTACTATGTCAGTGATGAGTGAAACAAGTTCAACAACATCAACAACGGAAGCACAAACAGAAAGCTCCACTATTTCGGACAATCCAACATTGGCAGCGGACACACCAGTAAATCTACCTCCGTGGCCAAAATGGCCCTCCATTTCTATATCTTCGCTTTTGTAAGAAATAAAGTTTGACCGGTTGCAGTATAATACGAGCAGATCGAAAGAAGAGTGCGTAGTGTACGAAAAGCTAACATCAACATTGGGGAAAATAGGAGGATCTGTTTGTCAAAAAAACCTGGAATGCTAAAGCATATTGTATGGCAAGACATTTGACATGAACAAATGATGTATATGATATGCACAACCATGTTAGATTCTGCATAATAAGTAAGACAAACTAAAGAAATAAATTTTATCTGATATAACTGATGGCATACTCCTGTAGCATGTCTGTTGAACATTTATCCTTAAGTAAAATTGGTTTACTTGCTTACACATTTCATAACCCGAAAAAACCAATGACCCAAATAAGCAGGTCAACCGAAATAAAGTAATAATAACCTGCTTTATTTAAAAAAAGGAACAACGTGTACAAGACAGATAAACAACTAAAGTTTACGAACCAACTAGTATTTATGAAACAACCACATAAATACTCGAAAAAAGTAAAAATAAGCATAAAAATAAGTCAAGAGAAAAGGTTGGACCGTCAGGCTTTACTTAACTCTGTTGTGTTAATATTTCAAGGGCCTTGTGTTTCAAACTACCCGACGTAAGTAGTGGCGGGTTTTTGAGTACGAAAGCTCTAAGCTAAAATTGTAGTGAGCATTATTGGGACCAGCGGCGAATCAAGCTCTTTGAAGGCCTCTGTCGGAATGGTAGTTGAGGCCCCCAACATTATGATTCCTTGGCCCTTTATCAAGAAGTGGGAGGGGGGAGGTCGACGAGGCTCCCCTAGCCCCCGGCCCCTGACGGCTGAAAAATCCGCTTATAGGTTAATTCGCTACTGATTGGGACCATTGATCAATTTGAGAGTCAGAACTCTACAGGAACTTCTACAACATACAGGGTTCCTCAATAGCTCAAACATTTTTGTTGAATCTACAAAATTTAATATTGCGATGTGTTCACTTGCGTTGTTGTTTATATCGGGTGGTTTGAGAGATAGTAATAACAATTTTTTAAACTTGTTGGATAATCTTCGTTAAGCCGATAGTTATTTCATTTGTGCAAAATCTTCAGCTCATATCGTGGATATCACCATTTGATGACAAAAGCGTTTTCGTGTGCAATGCTCTAACACTTGTTGTAGCCACTGCTCATTAATTGTGGTGTAAAGTGTCAATGTAAATATATGAAAATTTATTACTATTATGGTTGTGACAAATTTCCGGAGCAACGGCTGCATCGATTTGCATGAAACTTTCGGTGTATATTTGGATGGTACGGAACTAGGATATAGGATAC
>KI425054.1:6903-17350 GCA_000473375.1 Anopheles culicifacies | reverse complement strand
GTTTCGATCAGCTGCTCGACAAATTTCAAAACAACACATTTTCTAGCAGCTCTGACGCAGGTCAAATAATATTTTCCAGATTTTATTAATACTAACAAGTTTTTATCGAGCGTTTGTTGAAATGATTATTTAATTTAGATTTTAAAAAATTTATTTGATTTTTATATAACATTTTCTTCGGAAATTGTCAAGAATCCACACTGTATCAGTTATTTACCGCAACAGCAGTTCAACGGATTCGAGCAAATCCAAACAAATCTTTCGACTTGATGCAACCTGGTTTCAGATACTCGAACGATATTTGCTTGATTGTTTGACAGATACCGTCTGAAGATATTAGATTTCTAACTTTTTGTATCATAGATCCCAATACTGGTTGGAGTGTTTGTTTTTTATTTTATTTCTCTAAAATACTTGAGAGCTCCCATTTAGACAAACATATCGTCGATTCATCAAACAGCACATCACTGAAATCCCATTTCTACTTGAAACATACAGTTTTTTCTCATCAATCTTAAACAAGTCCTTTGTTTTCAATTATGATATTTACTGGCTTTACTGACCATAGACACACGGCATCATCCGTACAATTTACCTCGCAATAAACGTCCTATTATTAATCTGCACAAACGAACGACACAATCTCCAAAGCGACATTGAGCGAACCATCTCGGTGCGGACTTTCTTCTCGGCCGCAATTAAGTAACACATATTATCCAACGGCAAACCCCAACGACCCCATCTCTGCAGCTTCGTTGCATGCAAGATAATCTGCTTTCGTCTTACGGCGGGCGTGCGTCCGGGGGTCAGCGAGGATGCTCCCAACCGACCATTATCATTAAACGAGAGACGGGCAAATTGCATCCCAAGAACACACCATTTCGCCATGCTCGCATGACTCGGGCTCGCACTATCGCATTGCAGCAGCGCTTTTGCTAGGCTTGGTCCCTGCAGACCTCACCCACCGATAACTATGTTTTAATAAGCGATATAACAATAAAGTGAAAACGTTATAAACGATTTATGTTTCGCAAGACGGTTTCGGCTCAACGCAAACAGGCTGTTTTGCCCGATGGATCGCTTCTCCATCGTTCCCGCACTGGTGATGGAGGAGCGGCCAGTAATCGTCACTATTCGGTTGTCGTTTTGTATGATGTTACGAACACGACACCACCAAGATCAAAGACCGGTATGTAAACAGGGATGTTTAAGCTCCACTTCCAGCACACACGTCGCCATCAGCTCGGATGTCAGCTACAAGTGTACACAATAACACAAAAAGTGGTACATATGCAGAAGAAAAAACAAAAACAATCGCTTGGGTTTGATTTCCAGTGGGCTCGAGCAACGTTTCCGCTCGTGCAGCCAATTCTAAATCGCGACTCCGGTCGGTAACGCCAGTGCCCTTCGAGAATTGTGCCACGTTGTTGGGTGCCGTCGAACAAATTATTATTATATCTGTGTCAAACACACGTATTACAATTATAATAAAAACCGGTCCCACCTACCCTACCGAAAGGGATGCTTATTGCACTGCAACACCCGAACCGAGCCACAATCCATGCAGGGACAAGGAACTATAGCGTTTGTACAACTTTTATATTGGTTTGTTCGGGTTCCCGTTCTTATTTCACAGAATAATATAGCCGTATGCGGAATGGTAGAGTCCACTAACACCCAGTGGTGCAGTCGTTTGGGTGTTGATTTTATTTATGCGTCTATGCGGCCATCATTTATTAACAATCTGTTTGCCAGTTCAAGCCGGTGCGGAAAGATTTGTTTCGTACTCGGCACATTTTGTATCGAAGAATCGATTTGTTTCTTTTATTACGTTTATAGTTTTCATTTGCTGTTAAACATTGAAGGGTTTCCTAGATAAAAGAGCAGTAATTGGGTCATTTTAAAGTTGAGCTTTACAGATTAAAATGGAATTGCTTCTGTACCATTTACTGAAATTTATAAATAAATTTAATTTTCTTCAATATTACTTTTCTTGATAATAATGCAAAATGGCTATGTTAATACCCATTTGAATAATTTCTTGTAGTTTGTTTTTTATTCATAAAGGACGGTCAGCCCGTATTGCTTATAAATTTAACTTAAAAATAAACATAATCTAGATTACAATTCACATTGGCTTAGAGACATTTCCTTCTCCAAACCGTGAAAGGGCACCTTATCCCGGGTGTACTCGGTTTCTTCTTCTTCTTCTCTGGCTCTACAACCTCGAGAGGTCTTGGCCTGCCATTTCTGGCTTCCGTGACTTGAATGTACCCGCAACAGGATAGTCAGTCCTGCGTACAGGGGGAACGGTCCGAATGGGATTCGAACCTCGGTCCTGTCCGTTCGAAGACCGGCGCCTCGGTGTCCAACTCGTACTCGGTTTAGTTCTTGTAAATTAAGTAAATAGATATTTGATTAAAAACTCCAAGTCTTAATGTTATTTCTATTTTGGAAAAACAGCACACATATAATAAGAGCTGCTGAATAAAAGAGCTAGTTAAATTGGTGTTCTACTTAGTTGTAGTGAGTAGGACTTCTGTCTAATACTTTTTTATATTTTTGCGAGTTGAACATTGCATCGTGTAACATAGCTATAAGGCCACGCACGGCCAAAAACCGTTGTTTTTTGATGATGTATTTAAGCATAAGCATAATAAGCCATGTTTTCCAATGTCTTTTAAACCCTTGCATGTACTTATTGGTGGGTCCTTGCTGAACTCTATATATATTTTTAATTTTTCATTCCATTTTCATGAATTCATTTCGGTTCGTTAATCTTTATGAAGCTACAAAAAAAACTATGAGTGCTTTTCCAACATTCTACAACATTCAAGTTTTCTGAAAAACATATTGTCATAATTTTAAAAAAGGTTTACAATTTTCTGTATCAATATATAGCAAAATATGTCCGATTTTTACATAAATCAAAATTCAAAACATGAAAAAAATCGTAGCTTGCCCGATAAAATTACATGACATGTAGCCATAACCAGGAAACAATATTTTCCCTAGGTGTTCTTATAGTTATGTTACAAGGAGGAATTTTGCAAGTGCCAAAAAAAATTGTTTAAGTGTGTGTAAAATTCTAATATTTCTTCAAAGTGTGTGTTTTGCAATTCCCTACAACTTACTAGAACATTATTTTCAGCTAGCACTCGAAGTTTTTCTTTTATTCGCAAAAAAACAGGTGAAATTAAATGCTCTCAATCAGAAGTCCAATGCTTGGATCTCAAAATATAAGCTGCCAACAAGGAATCGAATCCGTCGCGTCAAAAAATGGTTTCAGCCAGTCTACAGTAAGATGTAAAACACTGTATACTGTCAAACCGAAGCGATAGGTTGAAGAGTTAGTTAGAATTCCACAATCAGAAATACTCGACAGTTTTTTCCCTTAATTCTTACATGGAATACTGTCATTTGTGGATGACAGGATTTTGTTTTCCCACCACGAAGTGGGTAAGGTACAGCCAGCATAGTACTTTTGGAAGCAGAAGTAAGTGTTGCATGGTAGGAAAATGCGTGCACGAATGATTTACTGGCCTGTAAAACCCTGTAAACTGCCCTGTATATAACGTATTCATAACGTGTGCATTAAATAAGTTGGAAGAAATTATCTCTTTTTGGAGTCTTTTTGGGAATTAAATACCTTTAGAAGTGTCGTGAATTTTAAGAGCCAAAGGAAGGTTAATAAATTCAGACATAATAAGGAATAAATCGAATGTTACGAACAGCTTCATCAGATCGCATAAGTATCATTTGATGTAAGCTACAAGAGGAAACGAACCCAGGAAATGAAGGAACGAAGGAATACAACGGAAAGGAAATTCTTGCGGACGATCTTTTAGCACATTTGTTTTGGGATGAAGTTGCTAGATTCGAACGGCAATTCGAAATCTTCTGCTCGAACTGAGTGCCATCGAGTGACCCAGCCGAGCTCAATGTCAGTGAACTTTGGCACGTTCCGAAACGCCTCATTTGCGGTGCTGTGTTTCAGCGTTAGGGGTGTGAAATCGTTCTGCTTAATTTTCCATTTCCTGCTATTACCTGCCAATGGGCAATGTCTGATAGGATTTGTTTTCAAAAAAATTGCCGTCCACAGAACGTTACAGCATGCAAGATGCATTTGCACGCATGGCTCAAACGGAAAATAGGTGATACTTAACCTCCATTCTTACAGGCAAAAGTGCAGCAGAATAAACCGACCCCAACGCTGGCACCTTGTCGGTAAACCGCAGCAAACAAACGAAAAAAAAAAAAAAAAAATCGTCACTAAACATAGCTTGTGCGGTAACATCATCGGTGGCATCATCTCATTCGTACAAGTGAGGGGGGTGTACATGTCCGTGACATTTGAAATCATAGCACGAGTGCTAAAATGCAACAAGCCACATAGCATAAGCGTCAACGACTGGTGCATCGTGATGCACACGAAGGATGCTTCCGTGCACGTGTTGCATCCACCGTTTAACACTCTCAACCCTTGCAGTTCTGGATGAGGAGGAAGCATTACTTTCCTTCTACCAAAATAAAAAGGAAACATCCAACTCGTTCCATCTGGTTTCGGGAGTAACGTAAAACGCGACAAGATCAACAAAACAAGCAACCACAGATTCCTTTGCACGATCAATTAGAACCATCCGCGTGTATGGCACCTGGTACCATTCGCAAAGGAACTAAACAATCTCCCAGATAAGTGTTTTGCATTCATTCAGCGAAAGCAAACGGGATCCTGAAGTGTGTTTTTACACCCTCTCGAGGAAAAAGGGAACATTGCACCTTGCGATGTTATTTCCAGTTGCGCAAATCCCTTCGTAATAGGGATGCGTTTGTCTAATTTTGGGTTTTATTTCTGGGCGTACAAACATTTCGATACGTGGGGCCCCCCGTCGAGTTTATTCCGGGCTTCCTGTGTGTACGGTATGCTGCCGGTGCTGGAAGTGATGATGTTCCATGCGTTCGTTTCGTTGCTATTTCTGGCCAACCGCCAATCTACCGGATACGATCTGCATCACTCCGTTACACATGTACGAAGCCGTACTCCTGACGAATGTTGCGGCCACAATCCTAGCACCGCTGTGCGATGTGTTGTTTTTCTTCGGTTAAATTTAATTTACTGTGACAAAATTGCAAATAGCACACCCCGGGTTGGGGGAAGCTATGCAGTATGCACACACAAACACACTGGTGTCGTGAGGCGGTAGGTTTGATTTACGATCGTGCAGCGTTCGGGGCGGGATGGTGGGGTTCGAGCATCTAGTGACTTCATCGGAGTGCCGTCAAGAACCGTTTCAACTGAACAGCAACAGTGCAGAAGACATTAAACAAGTTCGCAAAAGGGTTCGTACCCGAGGCCTCGGGTTAGCTGCAGTTAACCCTTGCCACCTTTTGGGGTGTTGCGAGGGTTAATTAAACCGTAACTGAAAGAGGGGGGTGGGGAGTGCTCATTCGAAGCTTGGCCCAGTCTAAGCACAAGGACTTTACGTTTTAGGGTGGTTTTGCGGTTTTTTTTGGAAATAATGTTTCACTTTCTTGAAGGCTGTTGATGCTGCAAGTGCAGTTTTTTTTGTTGGGGAGGATGACATAAAACATACCGCAGTACTGTGGCAGTGCAGAAAAACAGAGGACGAGAACGTTGCGAGTGTGGAATGTGGAAAACCTACAGATAATAAATCACCCATAGTCAAAGACAGCGATGAGTCGGTAACGATACCACCGTTCTCAACGTGTACGCACATTCTCCCTGCAGCTATTACGGCAGCGATGCACATTAATGCAGCTGAGTACTTCTATTTTCTATACCTCCGTAAGAGTAGCTTTTATCGAACAGTCGACTGATCTTTGCTGCTAAAATAATAAAACAAAACCATCCCGAGTGTCACACGTGCCTTCCAGCTGCAGCAAAAGAAGCCCCCGTTGTCCAGATCGCAACCAGATCTTCAGACCTCTGTTTGCTCTTGCCTATCTCGTCTTGCGAGAGCCGGCTGTGTATGAATGGTGCACGGTTGCATGGATGCGCACCGGATGGTGATGGGAGTGGTTGGGTGGGAGTGATTAAAAATAAATGTGTGTTTTATGCGTTTTTCGTCGTTCTTTGTTTGCGGCCCCGGGCACGGAAGAACGTTGCGAACGCTGGTCTAGGAACGTGTGCACGCAGAGTGTGTTTTGGAGTGCACTTGCAATACTGTGCAGTATGCGGGTACTTGCGTATGGAAGATCTAGCGGATATTGATTGTTCGCCTAGATAGTGGTGTTTGTTTATTTAGTTTTGCTTTTCCCACATCACACAAGTATCTTGCATTCGAATAGCTTTGATGCTAAGAGGAAATGGCAGATGAACTTCAAAGTGAGGTTAGAAACTCCAAAGAAGTTAGCTTCAATGATCTAATTTAATTCCAAGATCAATACTTGCATCTCCACAAAAAGAACTTAAATGTAAGGTCCTCTCAGTAACTCAACATTTCAATACTTCAGAGCGCATGAAGCAATAAGTTCTCCCGCATCTTGCAGCCTTGAGAATGATCTATATAAGCGAACAATGTCTTTTACAATATTGAGTACCCTCAGACGTGTCTAATTCATTCCAAACCGCAACTTCATGCAATTGTGGCAAAATTCCAACATGGTGACATCCTACATTGTAACTCTTCAGTAATACATAGTTGAATATCCAATTACTTCCTCTTCTAAAACAATATCACTCATGTTAAGTGTACACATTCGTATTGCGAAATAATCATCCTTAACTGATCATGGCTCGATCGGTGTCGATGAAAAGTTGATCTCCAACAACTACCACCTGAAACGATCCAGTACAACGGGACGGGACCTAGGGAAATCTAGCCCCAATTCCCATTTCGACCCATGTCTCCCAGCCCCGACACGGATCACATTAAGTAACGCGCAACAGCTTAAAAACCCAACGCCGTTGCAAGTGCTCCTTCGAAACGCTGGGTACGGTTCGATGGTGCACTCGCGCCAATGAAGAAAGAAACACTCGCAACTTGTCACTCGCCGTCATTAATCACTTCGCTTAAGATTGGCACACGGACACACACACGCACACATGGTTTGGAACCGTGTCCACAAAAACACTTCTTCGCACCGTACATGTGTGTGATTGGCTATGATGAGGTTATTTTTCTGCAGTTTATAGCGCCCTCCTTCCCGTCCGTTCTTCACGGGGCTTTTCGCCTCACATCTTGGACGGACATTGTCCCACCCGTGCGTGGAGTTGGAAGCGTAGATAATGCATAGGGGTTGGAGTCGTTAGCGCGTCGGGTGTGTCTCTTACTGCAAAGGGGCACAGTCGGCTAATCGTCGGTGCATCTCGCTGGAAACGGGCGTTGCGAACTTCAGGATGCCCCGATGTCCAGGATGCTCTGTGTGTGGATGCTAATAACGCGTGGACCAGTTTTCCCCCTTGGTTTAGAGTTTTCTTGAGGAGAGACACGGGATATAGAAAATCCCGACCACTCTGTACGGTCTTTGTCTAACGTGCACAGCTCCACCGAGTGAGGCACAGTTTGGGCAGGGGTTGAAGTCGGCGGTCGGAGCGTGCCCATGCCTTACGCCTACCCATCCGAAGCCCGAAGCCTAGAAGCTTGAATTCTACGACGCAGTTTCTTGACTGCCCCCAAGAATACCCCTTCCATTGCGAATGGGGTCCTCGAGTCCCCGTGTCGCGAATATTCCAATTCCGCCTTACACCCGCTGTTACGTCCCAACGCGGAACAGCACTAGTGGCGAACGTGCGATTCTGGTTTTCTGGTGCTTAGTATAGGCACACACACACGCATGACAAACCCCCCATCTCTGGGTGTATGAGTGGTTGTATGCATTTCATAAATTATTCCCGCTGTAAACATATGCTTATTATAGGTCTTTTTTACTCACTCTCTCTTGCTCGCTCTCTCTCTCTCTCTCGGACGCGAGTCGCTTGAGGACTCGAGGGCTTCGAGGCATCATCGTTACAATCCCTGCCATGGTTTCCCGTTCGGTAAGGGTGCAGAGTTGCAGCAGCCAACCCCCCTCCCCCCCTCTCTCTCTCTCTCTCTCTCTCTCTCTCTCTCTCTCTCTCTCTCTCACTGTGCATTTTTTTTTGTTCGCCATCTGATTCGCGTTTCTTATTGCAACTGCCGCTGTGTGGTACAGAACCATCGTCAAGGCCTGTTTAGCGTCGCGTTCGCGTTATTGTGTTCGCTGATTGCACCCTGCAACTGCAACCAAGCTCTCTTTCTCGCTTTCTTGACCGCTCGTATGTTCCTTTCCTCCCTCCAACACCCTGATCCGATGATGGAACAAACCAAACGAATTGATGTATTAATCTGACGAGATGGACCATCGCTACCATCGTGTCGTGGCTTGCACGCGTTCGGTTGTGTGTTTATGTCGTTGGCTGTTTAAAGATTTTGTTTTTTGTTTCTCAACGATCACGAATTGATCGAGCGATGGCAAGAAATCTCCTGTATGGGGATGTTGTTTTTTTGTGGGCTGTCGTTGCTTCTTCTCCAATCGATCAATCGCTCATTGGTGGTTATTTCCTTTTCAGCAGAACATAATCAAGCTTCAATTCACTTCATCAGGGCGCCCCACGGTCTATCCCGTCTAGTCTCCAACATGCGCTCCATGCTCTTCCACTCCCTGTCTTGTATTTCGAAGTGCAATTTCCACCAATTTGCCACCTGATTTGTAGGCCACACTGCTCAAAACACACTGGGCAGAAAGTGGGATAGATCACCCGCACTTATGCGTATGCTGGGTAGAAGCTTCATTAATAGCCCCCCTTTTTGCGCTCAGAGTGTATGATCCCGTGTAGATTGTTTTTTCCAGTGGAAGGAATCAGTTTCGTAATGTGGCAATAAATGACCCGTTTGCGAACAAAGGTGTCGGTGGTTAGAAATGGAATCGTATAATTTGTAACACTGACCGCCCAGGGTTTATGGGTGTTTATGAGTGTAGTGTTTGGTGTTTAAGCACCACGATTGATGGGTGGTTTGTTTCGATGGAGCTTTCTTTTGCGAAGTACACCGGTTATTCTACGCAAACAAATACCGCCAGGATCGATCGATCGATCGATTTGCACACGATCTCGCACGTACCTTCCACTTGATATGACGTTGCTACCCGTGAGTAGCCTATTCTTATTGCATAAGCCCGCGTGGTCTTAGAGTTCTCCAGCAGCTCAACCACACCAAAACACGGCGGTGGCGAAACGGTGAGATGAAATTAGTTTAATTTTTCTCTCCCACCTCCAACGCGGAAGAACGCAATGTGAAAGCGTGGTACGCGCGTTGGTGGACATCCCATGGTGGTTGTGGAGCTGGCAAAATCACTAGCATTAACAGCCAAGGGTTCAGCACACGGTGCAGCAGCCAGGTCCGCTGCGGCTCATTATGCTGGCTCGTTTGCTTTGCCAACACGAAAAAGGAACACGAAGCTGCCGAGTGCGTCGCAGTTCGCGTGCTACGTTTCATAATTTTGTCTAATAATATTAATTACCCCGTCGATTTTCGCCACCGCCGCAATCAGGGCGAACGATTGATCCGGTAGTCCGTGTACTGGGTTTTCAGAGCGCAACGGAAGAATCGGAAAAGTAAAAACAAACTTTCTGCGAGCTGGTGGTACAGCAGAACCGGTAGCGTAAACCCTTTCCGCCATCTTGTCAACGCTGGCAATTAATTAATCAGCTTCTACTCGGCTCGCTTCGACGGCAAAGAATAAATTGTTCGCGATCGGTCAGCTAATCTGTTATGCATTATTCATTGCATTTCATTCCATTTGCGTACGATGTTTTTGCTTTGGAGTAATGTCTGTAAATCCTTACGACGGGTTTACATCGTCGCTGTTCCTTTCGTTGGAGAATTCTGGTCTGCTACCTATTTGTGTCACGTTTTGTTCGTGCGGTTTGTTACAAGTATGGTATGTTACAAGCGATATTTTGTTATTGTTCGTTTGTTATGGAAGTAGCATCGGTTATTAGATGTGACATAACTTACCAAAGAGCATTATCATTAGCGAGTATTAGGACTTAAAGAATTTGATTTAGCTTTCTTCTTCTTCTCTGGCTCTACAACCTCGAGAGCCTGCCATTTCTGGCTTCCGTGACTTGAATGTACCCGCAACAGGATAGTCAGTCCTTCGTACGGGGGAACACCCCGAATGGGATTCGAACGTCGGTCCTGTCCGTTCGAAGACCGGCGCCTCGGTCTCCTCGGCCACTGAGCCGCTCCTTTATTTGGCTTTAGAAAGTCGTTAAATATTGAACTTTTTGACCTCTTCAATTTAGGTTTATTAAAAATCATTTAATGTTTATTTGTTAACAAAAATAATCCTTAAGCATGGCTGGACCAAATTTTGATAGTGTCTTGCGATGAATTGTTCTTTTTAGTCCAACGAAGGATAGGGATCTAAACAAATAAGGAATATACTCATTTGGGTCAGTTTA